>PVJX010011888.1:0-16413 GCA_004027295.1 Dolichotis patagonum | reverse complement strand
TACCCCCCTTAAAATAAAATTAAAAAAAATATATATATATAAATAAAAGGGGAAAACAAAGTGCTCTAAAGGATAGAACTGCATGTATGTTTAAGTGTGTAAGATGGATGACCACATAACTGTTTTTCTTAGATTGTTGAGCAGAACTGTTAATAGTCTTGCTGTTTGAATGTCTATTTTGTGTGCTTTAATTTTGTAACTTGAACAACTATTTCCAATGATGACAGTATGTAACTTATCAAGTGGGGATTTCTTAGTGTTTTTGTTTTTGTTTTGTTGTTGTTCCTGTGGTTCTTTTATTTTTTGCCTTTGGAATTCTGTGTTGATGCTACCCTTTTTCTCTTTTGTTTGGTTGTTGTTCTTTTTTGTTTTTTCTCTTTAAATAAAATAAAAAAAAAAAAAAGAAATGCAATGTTATGAAGTAAGGTCCCGGTCACAGTGTGGCAGTTGAGTTGGCTTTCCTGTCTGAGTGGGGTACACAGAGCTCAGGCCTCAGCTTCCATGACCCCAGAGGTACTTTCTTCTCACCGCCCTCCCATCACCACCCTGTTCTGTCTCACCAGGTATCTACCCCTTTTTTTGAGTAGAGATTTTTAAGAATTTCTTACCATTTAAAATACTTCTATGATTATTTTCTCTTTTTTCTTATATTTGTTTTGACTTTGAAATAAGATTATTCTGCTCATTATTTTCAAAATAGATTCTGCCACCAGTTCCATATCATTATGCTTTTTCCCTCTGTTAGTGAATAGTGATTTAAATATGACTTTAGCTAATTCTACCCAAAAGTGTGCGTTGAATACATACATGCTGTGAACTGTGGGGGGTGCTAGAGATATGAGGCCCTCTCCTTTCTCTTACACCTTAGCAGAAGTCCTTTTATCACTGAGCTTTAACTTGAGCTGTGTGATTTTGAACAAGATAGCAAACATTTTTGTTATTTTAAGTATTAAACAACTCACTCCATATGAAGATTGGCACATGCTAGATAATGTTAGTGTTTATTCTCATTGAGAGAAATCAGAATGTCTGGAGGGACATTTGGTCTATTAGGAAGGATGAATTGGCTTTATAGAAATGTTGTTTGCAGTACTTAAAAATACAGGACTCGAGCTCTGTAAAGTGAGGCCAGATATGTAGCCAAGAGTTATTGGTAGAGAGTGGATCAGAAACATGCAAGAGAAAAAGAGCAGGCAGCTGGAGACTGGAGTCCCTAGGAGTGTATTTTTTAAAGGAAGTTTGGAGGCATGACTGCAGATTGCATGTTCCTTGTAAAATTTTCTGAATGTGGCCAGTTTTATATTATGTGGCTGGTTAAATGCCTTCGTTAGCCACGATATTCTGCTAATCCCTGCTGGAGACTGAACAGTGCTCAGCCATAACTCAGATTAAGAATACATGAATTTCATTTGTGGTGGAGCGCGCGGGTGCTCCCTTGCGGCCAGTGTGTGGTAGTGCAGCCTATGGAACAGAGTGGGCAAACTGCAAGAGTTCGTCCCAAACTGCCGGTTTGAGAGAAGGTCTTGGTCTTGAGGGGCGCTATCTCGCTGTTGACTTCAGGCTAGTGCTCACTGTAGGTGGGTTCCTGAGACTCTCACCGTGGAGCTCGTGATGGCATTGGCTGATTAATGTCATCCCACTGTCAGCCTTTGGGTGTTGTGTGGAAAAAGTAAGGGCGACTCAATAAATCTTTATTCCTGTTTTTTAGTTTTCATGAGACTCTTTTGTGAAGCTTTAGTACTTTTTATCATTTCATGTGAAAAATTTTTTTTTGAGGCAGGGTCTTGCAAAGTCCAGGAGGGCCTTGAACTCACTATGTAGCCCCAGCTGGTCTTTAACGTGTACTCATCCTCTTGCTTCGGCCTCCTGAGTGTTGGAGTCATAGCCATGCATCACCATGCTTGGTTTAGCATTTACTTGGTAAAGCTGATTTGCATAGAATTTTAGCAAGAGAATCGAAGTGTTCCCTTAGTTCCATGTCATTGCTGAGGCTCCTTCTTGCTACTGTTGAACCTTTTCATGTTTTCCTGTTGATTTTCTAGTCTTTCTGGAGCTGCTCAGGAAGCAAATAACATCCTGTGTTCAGAGCGTCATCTGGCCACATACCTGATGTCAGGTATTTCCTGGGCATGTGAGTGACAAGCCTGGGTGGAATGGTCTGTTATGCAGCTCCAGTGATGGGAAATGGAGTCGTAAGACAGTGTGGGTGCTGAAAATCTGCTCCCCACTTTGTGTGTAATATCAGAAGGCTCCAGGGGCCCTGTATGACTGAGGCCAACAAGGCCACGCTGCACACGCTCTGCTCCCGTCACCCTGTGCTTTACCGCGTGCTTGTGTTTATTACACAGCTCCACTGGACGTACTGCTGCTCCAGGGCTGCCGTTTTCCCTTCCTTTTGACTGGGAAATTTATCCTCCAATGCTTTAATTTTCCATTATTTAAAACATGTGACTGCCAATTTACTGTAGCAGCTTAAAACACTACAAAACACATTTATTATCCCACAGTTTCTATAGGTGAGGGGCTTGGTCGTGCATAGCATAGCTGGGCCCTCTGCTCAGGGCTTCCAGAAAGGGTCGGACACAAGGTCTCATCTAAGGTTTGGCGTTCCCTGCCACACTTATGTGGTTGTCGCACAACTCATCTCCTCAAAGCTGTGGACCTCATGGCCACTTTCTTGAAGGCCAGCAGGAGAGAGCTGGACTCT
This sequence comes from Dolichotis patagonum, assembly GCA_004027295.1. Lineage (NCBI taxonomy): Eukaryota > Metazoa > Chordata > Mammalia > Rodentia > Caviidae > Dolichotis > Dolichotis patagonum. The sequence continues at coordinate 13,706 of PVJX010011888.1, read as the reverse complement.
TTTGAAGGGTTTCCCTGACTAGGTCAGGCTCTTCTGTATGGTGATCTCAAAGTCACCTGATTAGGGACCTTACTTACCTGTGACAAATCCCTTCATGTTTGCCATACAACAGAATGTAATCATGGGAGTAAAATTCGATTATCTTTGCCAGCCTGTTGGTTAGAAGAAAGTTACAGATACCCACCAGGCTGTGCAGGGTATTGTGTAAGGAGGTGGGGTCATTGCGGCCCACATTAGAATTCCGTCTGGAATACTCAGATATCGTCATGGCCTCCTCTGTCACCTTGGCCTTGTCTTTGTTCAAACCGGCCTCACTCTTCTTTGAACTTTTTTTCAATGGATTTTCCACTTTCTTACATGATGTAGAATTGTTTGTTGACGATCTTTCCTCACTAGAATATAGGGATGGGAAGGAATTCGTGTGTTTTGTTCACTGCCAATATTAGTGCCTGACACTGAGTAGCTGCTGAGTAAACATTTCCTAAGAGCTCCATGACACTACGTGAGCTTTAATTCTCCATGAGCTCTTTCTGGAACAATATTATTTCCCATTATTCTCCTTGGTAAGATGCCCTGTATCCTAAGCAGCTAATTGAGATGTTATAGATTCTGAGCAGTAGATTCAAACCTTTCTTTTATTCCACCATATCCAGATGGTTGCCTGGTTCTGTTTGTCCTATTTCTGAATGAACATTTCATCTGCACTACTGTTCCTCTAAGTTAGATTTTTTTTGGTTTGAAAGAATGTTAGTTCATTTTCCATTACTGTAACAAATACCTGAGATAAACGTTTAAGGAGAAAAATTTTATTTGATCTTAAGGTTTTGGTCCATGTTGCTTGGTCCTGTTGCCGATAGTGGCATGGTGTGTCATGGCGGGAATGTGTGACGGAGGAGGCCTGCTCATGGCAGATGGGAAGCAACAGGAGAGACGGGAAGGGATTGAGGTACTGTTAGCTACTTCAAGGGAAGTAGCTTCTGTGACTCACCTTCTTCCTACCACGCCCTATTTCCTAAAGGTTCCAGCACTTCCCAGCAGCATCACAGGCTGGGACCAAGTCCTTAGTACATGGATCTTTGGGGACGTCAGCATCTAAAGTATGGCAAATGTAGGAGCTTCTTGATTAATCAGTCTCTCTTGCATACTCACTGCATCACTCTTTTAAAACAGTCCTTTATCATATCAGTAATTTCAGCGACTAATCTGCAATTCATGCAACCAAAAATTAACCCTTTTAAAGAGTTCAATTCAGGAACATTTTAGTACATTCACGATGTTGAGCAGGCATTACCACCTACAGAGTGGTTCTCCAGTACTTGCAGAATGAAGTAGCACTTCTGGCCTCACCCTTGCCCATGCTGTCTTTGCAGCCCTGTCTATCACGAATACCCTAGTCCAGCTAGGCTGTGCCTTCTTCCTTCCTCTGCCCCTTAGAAGGTTCTAATATGTAAAGTCTGAGCACAGCTGGTTGTAGTGTCTTGTCTTATTTTCTGTGCCCATCTAAAATATTTTTCAGATTCTGAGGACATGTTTTCCTATAGTTATAACTTTTGTCTATTCAAAGTGTATACTTAAATTGCTCTGCCACTAATTTAGCATTTAACCTATATTATGTATTACTACTATGTGTTAACATTGTTTTTTAATTTTTAAATTATTTTTAATTTTTTGGTACCAGGGATCGAACTTATGACTGTGTACTTGCAAGGCAGGTGCTTATGCCGCTGAGATAAATCCTTGGCCCTGTCTATTAACATTTCTTACATTTTTTGTTTCTTCTGTTCAAGTCTGTATCCCTCAGAAAACCTATAAAGTACCTGTACCAGCTACCTATTGCTTTGTAACAAATCACCTCCAAACTCCATGGCTTAGCATAGTCTTTATTATATAGCCCACTTGTCTGGGGAGTGGGCGTTGGGTGACCTTTCTCAGGCTCTTTGGGCTCCTTCAGCTCCTGGCCCTCACCTGGGGCCTCTGCTTTAGCTGGGGATTGGCTGCAGCATTTAGAGGACAGCTCTGTTCCACAACTGTGTCTTTCTCCAGAGAGCAGCGGGCCTGCCGGCCACGTGCCTCTCCTGGTGATGGCAGAAGTTCAAAAGTAGGGGGAGGGCTGGGGCTATAGCTCAGAAACACAGCACGGCCTGCCAAGCGCAAGGTGGTGAGTTCGTCCCCTGTACGCAAGTGGAGGCAGGCGAGGTCTCTTGAAGCCTAGGCTGGGCATGGATACATTATACCTTCTGCTGCATCTGTTGGTGGAAGCAAAGCACATGGCCGTGCTCAGAATCAAGGGGTAGGGAGTACAGGCTTTCTTCTAATGGAAGGGGATGTAAGTGCACATGACAAGGGTGTATAGGAAGGAATGAAGAAATAGGTTCTTGGGTGCAATTTACCACACAAGGGCATTTTTTCTCTCTTTCCTTGTATTGCCCAGCCCTGTGTAGATACAGATGTATCAGGGCTGGGGCTTTAGCTCAGTGGCATAAATGCCTGCCTTTAAGTGCGCAGTTGTGAGTTCGATCCCTGGTACCAAAAACAAAAACCAAAAAAACCCCAAAACCAGATGTATCAGTTACCTATCAGGTACCTAACAACCTAACTTAAAAAAAAATCTAATAGCTTAAAATGTTGCTCATATTATTCACCACATCCCATGGGCTGGGCAGGCCGGGCTCAGCGGGGATGGCTCATCTCTGCCTTACCTGATGTCAGCGGGGCTGACTCACGTAGAATTCACACAACTGGCCCTGTCTGCTGGGCTGCTAGAGCACTGGAGCCACCCTGTTTTTCTGATCTTTCAGTTTCAAAGGCTGCCCCTCTCTGCAATCTATCAGATAAGCTGTCCCTCTGTGGCTGGCACAGGGTTCCAAGAGAATGAACGCAGGGCCTCTAGAAGCAGACTCGAGCTGTGTACCAGTTCTTCTGCATTCTGTTGGTGAGAACAAGTCACAGTACTAGCCCAGATTCAACGAGGGGAGAAACATGTCAGGCTCTTGATGAGAAGTGTGACTGACAAGTTGCACTGCAGAAAGGCCCCTGAGATATGAGGGGATGGTTGCATGTGTCTCTGGACAGACAGTCCCACAACAGTCAGAAGCTACTGAACACTTTTTGAATGAGCCTTTGGATGAGTGAAGCAGAAGGAGAGGCTGCCAACAGAAAGGCCTCCTGTGCAGGACTCCGAAGCAAGAAAAGTAATGATATCTTTACTTTCTAGTTATCTTCGTATTTGTCTACCGCGGATGACCCACATGATGGAGTTCCTCAGATCCGCTGGCATCAAACGGCAGATTTTGGCTTTGTCCCCAACCTAAGGATGCCCAACACTTTCATGGCTGTGGCTATGGATCTCTGTGACAGGACCTCACCTTTTGGCAGGTACGGGCTTTGCCTGACCAGGGTGTGGTATTTGCTGATAGTCCTCTACCCTGATGCTCACTTGTGCGGGGATGGGTTCCAGGGATCTGGGACTTTTTAGAGCTTAGGTGCACTGTATACCAGTCATCTGTGCTGGGCTGCTGCAGTAACAACAAAACCACCACCACCTCTCAACACTGCAGTGCTTTGATGCAAGGAAATTTATTTCATGCTCACACTCTGACCAAAGAAATTCAACAGAAACTTTGGTTAAAGTCATGCACAAACCAAAGCAGTGGAGCCTCCAAGTTGATCTGTTCTTCACTGTCACCTTCTAATCTCATATTGGTGATCAAGTGCTTCCATCTGGAAGTAATCTGAGGCCAGACTGCATCAGCAGAACCCTGTTACAGAGCCACGATCAGCTTCAGGGACAGCAGGGCGTGGAGTTGTAGCGTGGCCCAGAGGAGAGTAGAAGCTCTGTGAACAGCTCCCATGGATACCATACGCTAGCTGTAGGGTACAGGGGGATTTTAAATGTGAAATGGAGCCCCCAGCACAAAGTCTGGCCTATGGTAGGAGCTTGATTAATATTTATTTAATGAACAAACGAAAGCTGGAGGGGACTGATTTAGGTGAAACATGGCTTTTAGTGGTCTGGAACGGTGGTGCATGTTAGCTCTCCTGAGTTAGCTCCAATGGCTTTGCTTTCAACCTCTCTTTGTTTACGCCTTCCTTCAAAGCCACTGATTACATCAATGTTTCCAAACTCATAAAGGCCCAGAGGTCCACGTGTGTTTACCATGCACCATTTCTCTTGAGGCGACTTCAGTGAGCATGGAATTCAAGCAGCTCTCCTCTTGCAATCTTAAAGGGTGCTTTGTATAATCTTTAAAAAAAACACGCTTATCGTTAAGCTCAAACTGAGTTCTTTACTTGTTCTTTATCCTGTAGCGTCCATCCCAGGGATAAACAGACTGTGGCTCATCGGCTGCACCTGGGGGCCCGGGCTGTGGCTTATGGTGAGAAAAACTTGACCTTTCAAGGACCACTGCCTGAGAAGATAGAACTCCTGGCTGACAAGGGGCTGCTCAACCTGACGTATCACGAGAGCATCCAGGTGCAGAGGCAGGATCAGAAGATATTTGAGGTGAGGACAGCAGAAGTGGAGGGCCTCACCCTGTGCTGAGTGTCCTTCTGCTCTGATGTTATTCCTTCTCATTTCACGTGATGCTCATGTGGCGGATCTGGCTGGGGGGAGTGGAGTTGATCTTAGAGGGATAAGGAAGCAGCTATTAATGCATTAGCTTAGAGGCAGTTTTGATAGGCAGGATGGTTAAGGGAAGGAAAATAAGCCTCTACTAGGTGATACTCCTTTTGTAGGGTCCCTCCCAGAGTAACCATCTTTTCTCAGGGAAAGCCTGCAGCCTTCTTAATAAGTTACCTATGGAAAGAGCATTCTTCCAGAATATTCCCCTCATCTGTGGGTGACATTTTTTTTTCTGTTACACTGTCCTAAATTCTGCCACTTAGGGAATTTAGTGTCTCCTTTCAAAAGCTTAAGCTTGGTGATCTATAACTTAGTGTGAGTTAATATAATGCACCTGCTTCTTTCTAATACCTAGAAGGGATCATTATTTAGAGATCTTCCGTAGTGTTGAGGGTGGGTGGCGGAGGTATTCCTGGATGGAACGTTTAAATGAATGTTTTCAGGATTCTTAAGACCATTAGGCTGGGAGAAGGTATGGGAAAGACAGCATCAGAGACGAGAGAATATTAAACACAAACTTCAGCCAGGAGTTTATCTAGGGTGTTGCAGCTTCTTTGGGATCCTCAGTATAGAACATCCACCAGCCTCAGATGCCTGGTCAGTGTCTGTCCGCTTACTTCTTTCCAGGCTCGTTTTTAGGTGGATTAGATTCCCAGTAAGGCCGTGCATTCTGAGTTCGTTCAGTTGTTGGCAGTTTGCCCATTATCTAGTGCCAGAGTCACACTGGGGCCAGGAGAGAATGTAACCTTTGGGTCCTGGAAATCTGAACTGCCTCTGACTCGGGAGGGGAGCACCAGGAGCAGCGGCCACAGCCAGCGGCTGGGCTCCTTCCGTGGCGCCTGCTCTGCCATCTGGTGGAAGGACCGCTGGAAGCCTGTCCAGGGGAGCCTCCCGGGGCCTTTATATATGACTGCCTCTTTGTCTTCCTAAGTTAATGTTGTATTTATTAATTTATTTAATCACACGAACATTTATTTTGGTGTGGAGAGTGAAGCCAGAGCCTTGTGCATTGTGAGAATGACCTGCCCAGCCCAGGTGAATGTATGTTATCGATTTGTGCTCTTTGCAATCAGACCCAACTTGGACTGTGTTCTGGATATTGTAGGAAATGGGTCTTGGCCAAGAGTGGGTCCCTCCTCCTTTCTAGTTTATCTGACAGTGCGGTTCTTGGTTTCTTGGAATACCCTGACTTGACCACTTGTATTTTGACTCTCTTATCAGATCTCATGTTGCAGTGACCACCAATGCAAGTGGCTTCCAGCTCCAATGGACACTTTCTCCTCCCAGACCCTGACCTTGAGTATCGGCTCTTGTCTTGGCACCGTGGCTGCTGTTCGCTATGCCTGGACCCCGTGGCCTTGTGAATACAAGCAGTGTCCCCTGTACCACCCCAGCAGTGCCCTGCCAGCTCCTCCCTTTCTTGCTTTCGTTACAGACCAGGCTCCAGGACATTAAAGCTGCTGTATGGTCAGATCTGGGTTCAGGGGGAGGCACATTTTGCCATTTAGGAGTTTAAATGATGACAGCTGTTGCTTCTAAGGGAAATTTATAGAAAGCTTCGCTATACAGCTCCCAGCTAGCACACGGCTGTGTACTCTGAGATAAGCTGGGGTTGGGAGATGACTTGAAATACCTGCCTTTGTCCCCTCATTAGTGTAAGCCACGGAACTGGGCTAATTCTGAGCTCTAAGCAAACTGGACTGCAACATCATACCCTGCCCTCATGTTTATTAATGGGAATGAGGTGTCTAATACTGTGCCGCTTTTCCTCTGGAACTGTGAAATCTCACAGAAGAGGTTTTAAAGACCAGAGAGGCTGATAGTGTTTCCTGTGTCCTTTGCAAGTTTTTTGACAGGTGATTATTGAATCTCTGTAAAAATGTCTAAAGTTTCCAAAAGTTTTTCTTCATATGGAACTGCAATCTTTCATGAAATTTTATTACATGTGTCTTTCAGGTAACTGAAGACAGACCTATCTGTATTTTCTTTAAGCCCAAAACAATTATATTCCTTTGGTCTAAATAATGACTATTCAAAACAAACCAACCAGGTTCACGCAGGCATATTGGGAGAGGCCAGGGATCTGCCTGAAGGAATGAAGAGAAAGGGTGGGGTGGGGGGGAGCAGCCCATGCAGGCACGTGGGTGGCAGTGTTGGGTGGGTGTGGGGTTGGCTCACAAGGTTAAGAAAATATGACTTTAGAGGTAACGAAGGAAAACTATCATTAGTGGTAAATGTAAGTTTCAGGCTCTTTAAAGTCAAAACACAAAGATAATTGACATTGAAGAAAAAAGGCTGAAAGTAAAGCAACACAGTAAACTTATAAAATAGTGCAGATGAGACAAATGTGAAAGAAGCTTTTATCTGTACTAATTAAGAATCATAATGCAGCTTAGTAGTTGACTAAAAACAGCTGATGACCCTTGAAAACTATATTAGAAGCTAGAAATAAGAGCATTAGGATTTGTGATGTTTACATATTTATGTCCTCAAAGCTGTCAGGGCTTTATAGTGTTTGAAGCGCGGGGAGTCAGGATGTTACCTGTTGAATGTGAAGAATGAGATCTAAAGCAATAAGCATCGCGCTCTGCACCCTCAGGGCGTTCTGGTGCAGTGCCAAACAGCAGGAATAATTTATTTAGTGAAAAAATCAGGAGACAAACTTTGTGCCTTGCAGGAAGTTTGGCTCCTTCAGGAACTATCTAGTGTACAGTTAACTCCTAAGGACTACACTTCTACCTCTTCATGCGTCTGGCCTCACAGGAATCATGACCCTAGTAGCATTTTCCTGAGAAAAAGTAAATACCTGTCCCCTCTTTCCCAGCTCCACTAAATGTACACCCAGGGGCTGTTCTAATTTGGAGGCAGCTACAAGTAGCCAAGCCCAAGCTCCGGTACCACTTATTTGTAGATGTCCCAAAGCCTCAGGCATTCACAGGTGGAGCTTTTGGGGGGTTACTAGATATGGGGGTGTGACATTCATCAGGAGATTAGTCTACGGATGAGTTCAGAGCTAAGTGTGATACCGGGAGGTAAAGCCTGATCTGAGGAGTGTCACTGGGGTGTGGCCCGGAAGGGCCTCTCCTTCCTTCTGTCTCCCTCTGCTTCCTGCCTGCCATGCCTGAGCTGTTTCCCCTCTGCCATGTCGCTCTGTGTTGGAGCCAGCTGATTATGGGCTGAAACCTCTCAAACTGTGAGCCAAATAAACTTTTCCTTCTTTAGCTTACAGGTGTTGAGTATTTTATTCCAGCATCAAACAAAGGAACGAAGACAACCAGCCAGTAAACTAGTACACAGCGTAACACATTTGGTTTAGGTCATATATTTACCTACACGCATCAAGTTATGTGTGAATTTATTTTCAGTGACTGAACGATTTAAAATATACTGTGCAAATTCAGTATATTTCCCCAAATGGAAATAAATTTTTTACTGCTCGAAAATGACACTATAGAAAATGAACACTAATGAAAAGTATAAATCATTCAAAGAAACTATTTTGGTGAATATTCACTTGATTTGGGTTATACAGCATTATACACTATGTAGTGTATTGTTTTGTAATCTGTTGACATTCTACCGAAATAACCCTTTTTCTTTTTTTTGAGACAGTTTTGCTGTGTGGCCCAGGCTGGCCTCTAACTCACAGCAACCCTTTTACCTGAGCCTCCCAAATGCTGGGGTTATAGCTGTGCACCACCTTGCTTGGCTCAAAATAATTTTCCTATGTAAACAGATTTATAGAGTGTTTCAGTTTGTGGAAGCCTCATTTTTTTTTTTTTTTTTTTGCACCGGGGATCGAACTCACGACCTCATGCTTGCCAGGCAGGCGCTTAAGTCACTGAGCTAAATCCCCGGTCCAAGGAAGCCCCATTTTGTATTTAGCTAATTTGCTATTAATGGACATACTGTTTTTTTTTTTTTTTTTTACAAATTTCTCTGTTAAACTAATATTAAGGTGAGTTTTACATACAAACAACATATTTTACTTGCTCAGTTATTTCTTAGGGTCATTAACATGGACTAACAGGTTAAAAATCAGCATATATTTATTTAGTTATTGGTACTGGGGATTGAAATTATGCTTATGCCACTGAGCTAAATCCCTGGCCCATCAACATGTATTTAAAAGGTTGATCTCTCCAGTTTAATTCTAACAAAGTACTAAACAATTTAACATTTCTATTCTCCATCTTGCTACTTTTAGCACATCTTTCATAATTCGATACATGAAAAGATTGTACGTATTAGACTGTGTTTTTCAAGTTTTTAAGAATTCATGATCCATAGTAACATTTGATATTATTTCACAGACACACACACACACACACACACACGCACAAATAGTTGAAAACAAAGTTTCAACCTTTCTCCATGTGATGTATTCCAGTACATTGCAATTGTTTTATTTAAGAGATGTAGGTGTTGACTCTAAGCATAGAAACCGATAGGATGAGATTTGTTGCTTGTAAACACTGCACCTTCTGCCCTTCCCTCTGCTCTCAGACTTACTGTGAAAGTCTAATCCCATGTGTGGTGTTTGCAGTTGGCAGTCATGAATTATAGAACATGAACAGTTGATTTTTTTTTTTTTTTTTTTTGGTCTTTTTGAGACAAGGTCTCACTATACAGTTCAGGCTGGCCTTGAACTCACTTTGTAGCCCAGGCTGGCCTTGAGCTCATGAGTCCTCTTGCCTCAGCCTACCACGTGCTGGGATGACAGGCGTGTGCCACCACACTTGGCTGAATAGTTCATTTTTTTAATCGGTACCAGAGATCCAACTCACAACCCCGTGCTTGCAAGGCAGGCGCTTATGCCGCTGAGCTAAATCCCCAGCCCTGAACATTCTTAACCATTCCTTCTTACTCTACTCTGGTCCTTTGGTCCACCCCCTCCCCCACCCTGCAGCCAGCCCTGGGCACCTGGTCGATGGAAACCAAGGCATCTCACAAGGTAGCGTGGGTTGGTGGTGGCAGGGATTGGGTGATGTAGTACCACTCCTCCACTTTAATGCTGTTGGTAGGGTCCCAAGAATTTAGTTGTATAGGATGTGGAGCTGTTAAATAGCTAAAATGAAATGACAGGGGTGAGCCTATTGTGGAAGATAGGAACTAATCCCCAGTTATGTTGTATTTGAATTTATATTACTATGTGATTTCAACACACTGAGCTAAAAGCAGATTCTCCAATAAAGAGCTGAAGACATCTGATCCGCTTCAAGGAGGTGCAAAATCTAAAACAAGATTAACACCAAACCTTTGACTGGACTTTCCATCTTGGGTATAAGCAAAGGATTTTTTTTTTCTTTTGTGATGATGATATTGAGATGAAAACACAACAGGAATCTAGGTTGCAAGGGCTAGGTTGATATTCGTTGGGCTAGGATCAGAATAAAAAGTAGAGGGTTGTTAGAATCTTACTGTCTCCCTTAAAAATTAGCAGCTGCCATAGCCTCAAAGTTTGCATTAAATAGTAAGTTCCAACCATGGCATTGGAAGATAGGGTCTGAGGGAGGTGATTAACCATAAAAGCTCTGGTGGCATGAGTGCCCTGATATAAGGACTCAACAAAGCTACTTTGCGGCTTCCACCCTGTGAAGTTACAGCTGTGTACAAACCAAGGAAATGGGCCTCCCCAGACACCGGCTCTGCTGGCACTTCAACTAGACTTGCCAGCTTCTAGAACTGTGAGAAAGGTTTATTTTTTATTTTTTATTTAAGTAATGAGAATCAGACCCAGGGGACTGTGCATGCTAAGCTGTATTAGTGTTATACTCACTAAGTTGTGTGTTGCCCTGAATTTGTATTCTCCTGTCTCAGCCTCCCAGGCAGCTGGGATAATGGATGTGTGCCCCCACATCCAAAAAGAAATCAAGTCTGTTGTTTGTAAGACAATCAATCTACAGTCCTTTGTTATAGCATCCGAAAAGACTAATACAGCAGCTCTTGTACTTAGGCAGAGTGAAGCAAACAATATATCCTGATTACAAGAAGATAAAAATAAGCAGAACTGTCAAGAGAAATTTATTACTAAAAATAAAGCAAGTGAAGTTTTTCTCAGGGTATGCTGTCACCCCCAGGGACCTCCGTGATGAAATATATTATCTTCTTTCTGTCCAAATTGCTGCCTTCTTCCGTACGTTCCACGTTAAAATCATTCCTCCCGATGGAGATGAAGAGGCTGAGACCTCCCCTTGCTCAGTCTGAAGACTGGACTGGGCTACACTGCGGTGGAGACTCGAGGTGTTGCAGATGTGTCTCTACCAAGGGTTCTTGGGTAAGGAACTCAGGCTCGTAAGAAGCCACAAAGGCTGCAGGCTGCAGCTCAGGGAGGTCCAAGGATCCTGGAGAAAACAATGAAGTTCCAGTGCTGCCCATGAACCTCTGCAGTGTTTTGTCAAGATCCACACGTGGGACCCTTTAGCTCTGTAACAACCTTGCATCTGTCAGCCCACTGTTGCCCTGGTTGGTAAATTAGGACATTCACCTTTGCAATGAAGAAAACTGAAGCAGATGAAGTATCTGCCTGTGGTTACAGAGCACACCTGGCCTCACAGGCCTCGCAGTGCTGGCTCCCGATCGCTCTACCCAGCTGCGGGAAGCAGCCTGTGCCCATGCCACGGCCTGAGGCTTTGCGCTTCCCCTGAAATGCTGTTCCACTGACAGGATCCACGCACCCCTCCCTCCAGTGCTGCACTTGGCTCCCGGGTCAGGGAAGGTGTCCGCTGCTTACCACCCGGCTATTTGGAGAACCCAGCAATATGTGAACAGTATTTTCAAAGCAGAGGGGTAAAGTTAACATACCTGGTAGGATGGGATCATGCTGCTCTTCCTCGAAGGTCTGGCTCTGAAAAGCTGCACAGCTAACAGCCGCATCATTCTCTGGTGGCCCCTGGGGTAGCTGCTCCTCTTCAGGGTTGCAAACACCAAATTTTACCCACTGGTAACTGCAAGATCAAAGGAAAACATTCTTGAGGTTGTCTGTAATAAGGCATCCCTACCTCCAAAGGGATCAGGTTTTTCTTAGTCTTCTTCCATATACATCTAGAAAACATATTAGTTAAGTAAAACAACAACAACAACAAAAAAAACTGAAAATATAGGCATGCCTCTTCCACGACACATTATTCTGCTGACCTATTGACCCTTTTGCCGTTATAGCACACAAAATGATACAAGTGAAGCATCCATACTCTGAAAATCCAAACTTCAAAATACTCCAAAATCTGAACATTTCTTGAGTGTCTAGCTGAAGCCACAAGTAGAAAATGACACACTTTGTAAGACAGGTCACAGTCCAAATGCAGGTGCTGTGTAAAATTACCTTCAAGTACTGTGTATAAAGATGTGTTTATTCTTGGGTCTCCTCCCCAAGATATCTCATTTACACAAATATTCAAAACCTGAAATATTTCGGGTCCCAAGCATTTTGGATAAAGGGTACCCAACCTATAATAATTACAGCACAGTGGGGTCCTGGCTCCTCCTCATCTGTCTAGAGTTATATTAAGATATATTTGTTGAGAAACCAACATGCCTTGGACATAGCTGTCAATAAATGTAGGAATGAATAAAGCAGTGACAGTCTGTTTAGGACTCTGATTGGCTGATCACTGAACTTCTCCTAATGGAATGGGTTTGACCGTACTTACTTGACACACTTTCGAGCTCCTGGACAACTCTGTATCAGGTTGAGGATGGTTGGATGAGAAAACCCAAAAAAGTCAGCTCCTGATGGAAGCAGGTCAGGCATCAGTTTCCCCCTAGAGAGGAGAGGGAGAATACGAGCTGAGAGCTTGGAGGGAGATGAAGATGAGTTTAGGAGTGGAATGGGGGTCTGAACACACCGGCTAGGCTTTCTTGACTTAACTCTGGAGATCCTAGCTGCTAAGATGTCTAAAAGACTCAGGATGGGTCTTGGTAACCAAAGATATCTACTCACTAACATTGAGCAAAAAGGCCCACATCGGTGAGAGAAGACAAGATGGCGGACTGGTAAGTAGCAGGAGAGAGACCCTCTCTGAGAGAGACAGCTCAAATGCCAGAATAAAACACCCTGGAGAGACCCAAACAGAGAGAGATGAACTCTCACAACCCACGAAGAAACTAAAGTGCAAAAGACCGCTCGAATATGAGGTCCTGGGGCTACTATTAGTGAAGATAAGATCAGCGAGCATGGCACCCTCCTCGAGCCACCTGAATCCCTGCCCGACCTGAACAAGCGATCCGCGCCAAAGCGACTGGCTTGAGCCTCTGGAGTGCAGAGCTGAACAGCCCTGCGTGCAGCTTGCCCGGACCAGCCCTGCACGCAACCCACCCAGAGGCACCGTGAATTCCCACCGTAGCCGCACTGAAGTTGGAGGTCGGGGAGCCCAGTTCTAGGGGATGCAGTGAGTGATGGGAATAAGAACCTCCCACGGGAAAGGGGAAACCAACTGGACGACATGTTGGATTTGGGCAGGACAGCCCTAACTCTATAAGGAAGTGGCTTCAGCTGGTTGCTCCCCTTGCCGAGCGGATTAGTGGAATCTGCTTGGACTAGGCCGCGCCCCTGAGATCAGTGCACACTGACACAATGAAGGCCTGCAAAGGTTGACTGGCCCAGAAGGGAGGAGCTAGCGCACACTGCCTGTGGGTGAACTCTAATCTCTGATAACCTATTGAAGAGGGCTAAAGCTCCTAGCCTGTGCCCTCTACAGGAGCCTTAACCAATAAGAAAAGGGTCTGGGAATTACACTGTACACTTGTATGGAAGGAACCAAAAACATGACAAAAGGGAGAAATAAGAAAACACTACCAGCCCCCAACCCTGAGGACATTGATCCAGGAGAGGTAAATACAAAAGAAATTGTGGGCAGCAAAAATGCAACATCAAACACAGCATTAGCGGACATAAAGAGATATCTTCAGGACCTTGTAAGTGGGACCAAAACTGAAATATTAATTCAAATTAAACAAGAGATAAGTAGATTAATAAAAGAAGGGCTGGGCACCTCTCAAGAAGACACAGACAGAAGAATGGAGGAACACAAATGGAGAGAAAAATTTAATGAAGAATTCAGGAAAAACCTAGAATTCATGA
>PVJX010011887.1:0-52073 GCA_004027295.1 Dolichotis patagonum | reverse complement strand
GGAATCCAATTCCTTCTACTTAATGATGAGTCCCTAAGCTCCAGGGAAGCAGGATTTTACAGGAGTTGCCCAGGCCAGATGCAGGGCCCTTTCATGACCACTCAGTGGGCTCTGTACCACTTTCTTCATCCATCCCCATGGTAGGACACTGCTTTGTCCCTCCTGAAGGGCTCACCCCTTTGACTGAGAGGTGTGCATGACCCAAACAAGGACAGCTCTACCACCAAATTCATCTGAGGCCTGACCACTTGGATATGGCAGGAAAGGTTGAGGAGGGACAGGGCAGGCAGGAGAAGAGGCCTAGGCCATCATCTGTGCCCCGTTTCCTATCCAGGAGCCTGGTTGAAGGCAGTAGCCACAGCGTCCTCAGGCTATCTGGGGAGCAGCTTGCCAAATATTTACCCCACGAAAGGAGATCAGTAAATAGCAGCTGAATGGATCAATGGACAAATGGACATGAATGACTTCAAGAATGGGCGCTTGCGCCATTCATTCAATCAATTATGTAGCAGCCTCAAAACAAGTCAGTGGGTCCCAGAGTGGTACTTGGTCCCCTCTACCTTCCCTCAAGAATCTGACATGTTTAACACAGAAACATGAAATGGGCTGGTGAGGGTTGACTGAACGTGGGTTTTCCACAAAGATCTGCTGCAGGGAGGCTGAGCTGGCAGTGATCAGGCCCAGCGTGCTGCTCATGATGTGCGAGCTGGCAGAGGGTGGGGAAGGCAGGGCACGACCACTGGACACTCACTAAACATTGTGTTGGGGGCCACTGGCAAAGGGAAGGAGGCTGAAGTTCTAAGTGTGTGCCTGCATGCACATGGCTTTGCAGGCACCCACTGATGATGTCCATGCGAATGGGCCCACTTAGCTCTAAATCAGGAAACCAGCTGGCTCCTCAGTGACAAAGCAGACCCAGAGACACCTCCTTGGAGTATCAAGGGCCATCTTGTGCTGGTTGGATCCAATTTGCTGGAGCAGGTGCCACCTTTGCTATGCCAAGTCTGCAGCTGGGCAACTGCTGGTGCTCATCACAATACATGTTTCGGGGGGATCCCTAAGGAGAGGCAGGCTCCCCTTGCTCTCCCCAGGCATGTCCCCAACCAGGCTGCTGTCTGGGAAGAGGGCTTTCCTTTTTTAGAAGGTTTAAATGAGACCCTCTTTGCCAGAGGGCACAAAGATTGTGTGAGTGCTACCCCCGCCCTGGGGGACTGGGGTGGCCTGTGTACAGTGTAAGGGAGGAATAGAGGCTTGCTCTTCCTCCTTTTGCTCTGGCTGCTTTTGCTGGCTTCCGCCTTGAAGTGTTGCCCCTGTGCCATGCCACCCTGCCGTGGAGCCAGCTGATTATAGACTGAAACCTCCACAGTGAGCTAAACAAACCTTGCCTTCCTTAAAAAAAGTCTTGCTTCAGCGCCTCTTTTGCAGTCTCATGATTTGTTGTGTGAGATTTGTTATATGATGCGAGAGGTTGGCTGGGTGATCCTCATACCTATGGTACCTCTGCCAGGTCACCCGGGCCAGGGGTTGCTGCTGCCCAGGTTTTGCCTGCCTGGACCACATGCTTTTCATTAAATCCCACGGCCACAGTTTTTGCTACCAAGTACATAGATGTAGCCGCTTATTGCATGTGATCCTGCCCTTTCACTGTGATAATGAGCAAATGAGTGGACACCGACAGGACCTCAACTGAGCGGATTGAAACCCTCTCTTTCCATAGAAAACAGAAGTGGACATAATTCGCTTTCGGTTATGCAGTCAACTAAAGGATGAGGGCATTAGACCTCAGGTGTCCCAATGCCTAGCCAGTTCCCTCATAGGTCCAGCTTTTAGTGGTAGGAAGGGCTGTGTTTTAGGAATAAATTACTTCCTCTCCATACATAAAAGCCTGTGGAGTCCCGTTTCATAATCAGGCAGACAAAGCCACCAATGTGATCCCCATGGCCTCATAAACATTCATTAGAATGCATTTCAGAGCATGTGATGGCTCCCCCACCCCCTAAGAAAGGAGAACACAAAGGCCACCCTTCTGACTGGGGCCAAGTTCAGCTCTGAAGTCAACAGTGTTTCTGGTCCTGTCTGAACAATGACATATGGCAACGATTCGCTTTCTATAGTTTTAATCTGGAATGACAAAAAGGGAAATGAAAGATTTCTTAGAAAAGGTACAGATTAGAAGACTACACTGTAGGTTCATGAGAAAGCTAAGGAAATAAAGAGCAAAGGAGTCTGGCAGGCCGTTAGAAAGGTCTAATTTGGGACACCTTTGCTGGGAGTTTAACACAGACGTTAATGAAAGGCGAGCAAAAGGTGTGCACACTTCCTATTGTGTAAGAAGCTGAGAGGTCAAGGATGTCCAGGGAGCCTCCTTTTTCTTTTAGAGGGCACTGGACACTTAGGCCCTGTGCAAATTTGTCCAGAAGGTGCAAACTGTCGCTTATTCAGTCTCCCCCCTGTCCTTGCTAGTGTCTCTCCCAGTTCAGCTCGGGCCCATTTGCTTGCTAGCTTTGCTAGTCCCTCTCACAAGTACTCTCTCAACAGCTTTATTCAATATAGGACACTTCTCCAAAGCTGGCCAAGTAGACCAGATTTCTCGCCTCCTGAGGATGACTGTGGTCCCCTGGGAAGAAAGTAGTGATGTCAGGGGACATGTTGGAGGTAGCCCACTATCTAGTTCCAGAAGCCTTTCATTCATCACTCTGAATGGAAATTTATTGACAGTTGAGCAGCCACTCAATTGCTCCTGGTTCCTGGCAATCACTCGGCTACTTTGTCTCTGTGGATTTACCTATTCTGAATTATTTCATAGAAATAGAACTACATGATATGTTGTCTTTTGTGACATTTTTCTTTGAGCATCTTTTCTAGGTTGGAGTTTCAGGGATAAAGGCGAATCATGCCAATTATACAAGTACTTCAATAGTACTCAGAAAGGATGGTGGACTTCCCTAAGCCTTCAGGTCCAACTCTTGGGGTTACTAACCATGGGCCTTTGCAAGATCCTAGCCTCTGTCACTGGACAGTGTTCTTTGTTCATTGTCCTTTGAGACTAACAACAGTCCTAGGATGCAGGCAAGGCTTTGGTTGGGATCCTTATTTTGCACATGGATAAATCAAGGCTTGGGGAAGGCCAGGTGACTTTCTAAAGTCACATCATTAGTCAGTGGCAGAGCAGGGTCTGGCACTCAAGCTTGCATAGTTCAGCCCAGTAACAGAGCACTGAGAAGCCAGGTGTGCATCGTGGTAGATATGTGGACACCTCAGCAGTAAGTCAGCCTTCACCAAGTGAACCCAGAGGTTATTCTGGGGCACCAGGGAGAGGCAGGGAATTTCTGCTCTGCACACTCAGACTGAGGATAAAAGCCTGCTGTCTGGTTGCAGTCATGGCATTTTCACTTGCTTCTGTAGGGACTGTTGTACTTGCCCCAGAGCTTTCCAAATCATGCCTATCAGACTAGGGCCAGATAGCAAGCAGTGACCTGAGAGAAGGAAGCTTCTGTTGCAGATTTTACCACGTGCATGAAGGTAGCTTGGCTGCCAGGAATTTGCTGGCTCTCCTGGTCCCAGCCATATGCCTGCAAAGCTCTGAATGTGCCTTCAAGTGGCAGGATTCACTGTTTTGTATCTGACTCAACTGCCACATACTCTATGCATATTAAGGGTTTTTCAGGCAAATGAGTGGTCTAATCTAATAATAAAAAACCTTCTGGACACCAAATTCCAATGGCAGAATGCAGAAGTGTGGGGTGCTGAGAGGGATGGGGGCAGGGCCAAACTCTCAGTTTGACCCTCACTACTAATTTGTAATGAGCTCAGGCAAGTTATTTTCCCCTTTCTGTTTTCTTACCTGCAAAATGGGGAGACAGAGCTACTTCAACAAATTTATATAATGATTACATGACCTTAGAGACATAAAGTTAGCATAGTGCCTGGCATGGTGTTAGATACCAAATAAATATTATCTCTCTTTCTGCTCCTGAAAATGCAAACACATGCTTGGTGGTCCTAAAATAGCTGTTAACATAGTTTGCTCAGCAGCATTTTCCATTAGAGGCAGATCTGCCATCAGTCATTGGCTCTGCTCCTGAACAGCTGTGTGCAAGACTAACTTTTGTAAACCAAATCACAATAAAGTGGGACAAGAATGTGCTATTGAAAAGAAATCCTCAGCATCTCATTTAATGAAGTGTAAAATCTCGCATCTAAACTTATCCTTTTTTTAAAAAAAAAGTGTGCATTTGCAGATATTACCCTTTCTTAGGATGAATCTCAATTCACTTTTGGTCCCAAATGCATGCTGATATTCTATATCTCCAAAATACAGTCACAAGTGTAGGTTATGTACTGGAAATGACAATTGAAAAACATGCACTTATTTCACTATATATGGACAGTGTCTGTGATTATTATCATGCAAAGTGTCATATAATAGAGACAGAGAGAGAGAGAGCTGGTGGCAGTATAGGTGACAGTGACTAGTGATCATGCTGGTAGTGGTAGAGGTGGTGATGGTCAAAGCACTGGTGATGGTGATGGTGATGGTGGAGGTGATAGTCATGGTGGCAGAGACTGCAATGGTGACAGTGGGAACAGAAGTAGTAGGGAAGATGATGGAGGTGAAGGGGTGATGGTGAGGTGGTGGTGGAGATGGTGGAGGCAGCAGACAGAAAGTGGCAGAGGTGATCGGGGTTGCTGTGGCAGTTGGGATGGTAGAAGTGGTAATGCGACGTGGTGGCAGTGGCCGAGGAGGGGGTGGAGGTGGTGATGGTGGAAACGATGTTGATGGTAAGGGCAACGGTGCAGGCAGTGTTCCTACAGTATTTCCTTCTTGTTACGCCACTCAGTAAGAGCCAATGTGGGCGGGGCCAGAGGAAGGACTCATTCTGAATGTATGATTAACTGAAATCTCACACCAGTCTGGCTTCTTGCAGTCCTTCGTACTTCTCTTCCTTATCTGGGAAATTGAAGCTGAATTACTGGGGCAAGCACGGGAGATTTATGTTTGTTAATGTGCTGCCAATAAGTAATTTTATGTCAGGTTTAACTACTGGCAAGGGTAAGGCAATTTAACTTCCTTCCACGTTATGTGGCTAAAAGAATAGAAAAGATGGTGAATCGTGCACTCCTGTACACAGGTGTTGGAGTTTGGGAGCTGGCTTCTTGGAGGCCAAGTCCATTATTCTCCATCCTAAAGGTTCGGCTGGAGGCAAGAAGAGAGCCAAGAAAACAGTCAGCTCCTCTGCCCGCCCCGCAAGCAGCTCGGACACTGAAAACCATCAGCACCTGAAACTTCTTCGAGAAACAGAGGCAGCTGTGGAGAGCGGTAGTGCACATGTGTGGGCTGGGGAACAGCGGGCGCAAAGCAGAGAGAAGGAGCCGGGATTCCAGTGAGGAAGCCTGAGCACCAGGAAGCCCGATCAAAAAACTGGGTGTGGGATAGTGTGGAGGGAGGGAGCCTCGAGTGCCTCTGAGGAGGGGCTGCTGCGAAGTGTAATGTGGGGAGGAACGGGCCAGCCAAGCACTGCAGGCAGGAGGGCACCAGCGCAGAGGCCTGGGGGAGTGCAGTGACCCAGGGGAAGAGCTGTGAGCACATGGGAGGCCGGGAGCACCTGGGAAGTGGGTGGGCTGTATTCTGTTCGCAGCCTGAAGCCCCTGGATGCCAACAGGAGGAGAAATGAATGCTATAGGAAGGTAAAGCAGCAGCTGCAGAGGGAAGAACTCCTGAGGAGGAGGGTGTCCAGGGCTGAGGTGGAGGGGGGCCAGACCAGCTCGGCACAGGAGGGAAAGAGGGACCCATGGGTTGGCATGAGGCCTTGTGGCTTTGCCTGAGTGGGTACGGGGGTGGGGACCATTTGCTAGAGGAACAGTGGCCTGGCGGGAAAATGAACTACTTTGCCGGTGACCTGCTCAGCCAGGTTTTCTGAACAGGCCCGGATAGTGACTGAGGCTCTGTGAGCCCTGAGGTGCCCGCTGGGACTCTGAACTCCGTGTGTGTGGTAAGCAGCATGTTCACGGCTAGGCAGGGCTGCGTGCTCATGCAACGTTATTTACCAAAGCAGCCTGTGGACTGCAGGGACTTCTGAGTTCATGGTTTGTTAACCTCTGACCCAGAGGGTGAGCTGAGCCTCTTCCCCTGAGGAGCAAAGTCTTGCCGAAGTGCCCTTCCGGCCCTGTGGGGGACCACGCTGGCCCACTGCTCCCAGGGGAGGGCACACACTTCCTTCCGGAGCTGAAAAGCTGGAAGACTTCCACCACAGCACCAGCCAGGTGACCACTTCTGAACTCTGCAAGATATGCAGAAGTCCCAAGGGTTAGGCTCCACCTACTAATGGCACTTCTTAGCCGGCCAGTGCTCAGCAGGATCCAGGGAGCTGAGCGAAGACCCGCCCCCTCCCGGGCTCTCTGGGGCCTTGCTCTTATGCTTTTCCACACTGCTGGACAGTTTGCATTTCGTCCAGTGGATTAAAGCACACCCTGCTCCCGCAAGCCTTCAGGGGTCTCACTTTCTACCTCTTTCACCCCATCCCATGTGCTCTGACCAATGCTAAGGCCTGTGCATTTTCCACCTCCACAGTGTCCGTCTCTGAAGGCTAGGGCTGCTTTTCCTGCTCAGCTCCGTACCCCCAAGCACCTAGCCTCAATGCCAGGGCTCAACTAGCATCTCAGGTTAGAGTTACTCATGGGAGACAATGGTGCTCTGGAAATTATCTTGTTCTCTGCTGGTTTCCAGGGTAAGGTCTTGAGACAACCACTTTTTAGAAAATAGTGACTGTATGGCTCACATCTAGATGTCTTCCCCATAGCTCACAGGTGGGGCTTTGGGAGGTGGCTGGATCATGGGGCTGTGAGAGCCATGAGTGGATGAGTTCCGTGATGAGCTCATAGCTAAATGTGATGTTGGAGGTGCAGCCTGGTGGGAGGAGGTGTGGTCACTGGGGCCGTGGCCCGGAGGGCTCTGTGGCCCTCTCTACTTTTCCCTTGATCTCACTCTGCTTCCTTCTGCCCCGCCACCCTGCCTCAGAACCAGCTGTCTATGACCAGAAACCTCTACAAACTGCGAGTCAACATAAACTCTTAGGTTGTCAGTGTTGGTTATTGTGTGCCAGCAACGAGAAAATGACTGACAAATGAATTCACTAAGTAACCCAAGGTCTTTGGTGTACCCCTTTCCATCTGTGTGACCCTGGTCTCTTGTGCCCAACAAAAGAGATGGCCTGAACTATTTTTAAGGGGCCTTCTGGTCAGGATGAAGGTGAAATCCCTGCTTATTGGGCGCTTACTATGCACCTAATGCTGAGTCCCAGCTACAGGGGCAGAAGAGCAGGAATTCTTGGGCAGGGTAGGGAGGGAGGGAGTATGTATCTATGCCAGCTGACAGCCTTGGGGAGTTACGGAAGTGCAGAAAGAACTCCGTGTGGGAATCGGGTGGGCAGTCGTGCCCTGTGGCATGGTGGGGGGAGTAGACAAGGTGAGCCTGTGACCAGGGGGAAGGCAAGAGGGACACAGGCAGACAGAAGCAGCCATACTGGGTCTTGGGTCTGGGCCGTCAGTGTCCAGTCTGCTAGCCTGTGGTTCATGCCTGCCTTCCTAACTTTGTGATTTGGGAGATAACTGTGGGTGAGAAGGGAGGGAGACAGGAGGAAGAGATAAAAGAAAGAAAGGAGGGGAGGAAAGGAAGAAAGGGGAGGAGGGAGGGTTTGACACATTTATCTATATCCAGTGCAGAAATCACAATCTGTAGCCCAAGCCTGGGAAGCACATGCTTCCCCACCCCAAGAAATCTGGAACACAGCAACCCAGGGGCAGTTTATGACCCAAATATGTACCTGTAAAAAGACAGACATTGAGCTTTCCTGCTGCAGGAGTTCAGGGCGGGCAGAGGCCGGTCCTGAGCGTGAAGTGTGGCCCCGGGCCCGCAATTCCCTAGAAGGGTGGGAAGCCCGAGTCTCAGCTTGGCTGGACTCTTTTCTGCCCCATCCCCGGGGGTCTATAAAGGTCTTCTTTCCTCCCCCCAAGGAGACCCACTTCAGGACACCTGTTACCTTGGGCCTCATGCGAAGGCAGCTGGGGTGGGGGGGTAGGAATACAGTATAGACAAGGCCAGAGTGGGCTCGCAGAGGCTCAGAAATAGGCAGTGCTGAGCCACCAGATGCCCATAAGAGCCAGCTGCCAAGTGAAACTCCTTTTCCAGCATCTGCCCCTTCTAACAGACTGCGGTTCGCTGAGCTGAGGTACGCGGGCAGGCCCTAGATCCCAAGCCCAGTGTATCCTGCAAGAGATCTGTCTGCAGGCAAGGCTTACCACCCTGGATGGGCATCTATAACAGGAAAGGGCCCTTGCTGCAGAAGGAGGGGGGAGCAAAGGGAGCGAACAGCTGCGTGCTCCATGGGGAGGATCCCCAAAATAGCAAGGCGCATACGCACTGCGGGCCTTGACCCAGAATGCTCAGAGGCACACCATAAATCCAGCTTGCCTCAGTGCAGTAGGGCTGCCGATGAGACTGCAGCATCCTCAGGGGTCCTCTGTATTCCTACCTCAGCTCCAAGGACACAGACTCCATTACCTTCCCGATGGAAAGGATTCTGAGCCAGTGCCAATTCCTGATCACTAAAAGAAGCACTAACAGCAGTCAGACCCTGTGAGTTTCAGAAAACATCCACATCTGTGTCTTGTTCATTGTAGTCCCAGAGAATCTGACATAGGCAGGGAGCAGAGGTATTATGTCCACTTCACTGGTGAGCAGACTGAGGCCCAGAGGCTCAAATTGAGAGCTCAGTAAGTGGCAGGGGCAGCTGTCTCCTTGATTGGCTGCTCCCTGGGACCCAGTGGGGCCCAAACATGGAAGACTCCCTCTCTTGGGGCCAGATTTGCACCTACAAAGGTAGGGGATTCTGGCCAAGAAACCAACCCTTGAACCTGGGCTTCCTCATGACTTCCAAAGGCCATCCCAGTTCCTAGCTGGCTGTCCTCACCTCCCTGTGGGATTTGGAAGCAGCTGTTTTTCTGCCAGCTGGGCAGTATCTGATGCTGGTCAGAAGGCTCCAGAAGCCACCACAGTGAAGTAAAGATGCTTCCAGTCTACCTGGTTATGGGCTGTGTCTGCCACTGGGATGAAAGCTCCAGGAAATCCAGATCTCTGTTTTGCCTGCGCACTCAGAGTTGTGTGTGGCCTGCAGAAGGCCCCATGGGTTTATGAGCTCCTAATTCAGGAACCGGAAGCAGCAGAGTGGGAGGAGCTCTGGAAGCAGGCCACCTGGGTGTGAGATCCCAATTTACAGCCTCCTCCCCGGTGACACTGGGAAAGTCCCTATCCTCCCTGCTCCTCTGTCTCCTCTTTGACGAAGTGCCTATATCCGATACTTGTATCACAGGAGCAAATGAGGTAAGACACACATAGCACCCTGCTCAAGACAGGCACTCAACCATTCACTCCTTCTAGCCTCTCCACGACCTGCAGAGGACGCACTTGTTCCTAGTGGAGGAAACCCAGTAATAATCTGATCCTAGACTGAACTCCTGGATCTCAGGGTCTGGCCCAAGGCTGGGCACGCAAAAGAGGCTCTGAATATGTGGCAGGAGGTCAGGGACAGACAGCGCCTTTGAGACTGCACTGAGGCCCTCTGACATCAAGAGGAAAGGGACTTGTTCAAGGTCTAACTAAGAGGTAGTCGCAGCCCTGGGACCAAATTTGAGCTCTCTTCCTGAGGGTAGCACCACTTTTGCGAGGCAAAGAGTCTGTCCCCAGGCTGATGAGTACACATCATGGGAGGAGGTGAATAGAGAGATTCCGACTAGGCTTTTCTAAGGTCGTGGAGAGTCTAAAGAACAGGGGCGGATAGGATGGGGTTAGTACTTTCATAGCCCTTCAGATATCCACATACTGTTACACTGAGGGCAGGGCGCTTCTCTCTCCCTGCCTTCACTTGCTTTTTGAGGTGGGAAGGAGAGAGGTTGATTTTGGTCGTTCTGTAGGTGGAAAGCACACTGAACTTGGGTGAACTTGTCACCCAAATGGAAACCCTAGATATAACTCCCCATCTTCTTCATGGCCACCCTTCCTCAAGTCCTTGGATTTCTTAGATTTCTTAATGCATAAAGAAGGAGAATGATAAGAATAGTCCCTCCCTTCTAGCCATAGAGTGGCTGGTAAGCTCCGGATGACTGGGCGTGCCAATTCACTGCGACCTTCAGAGCGAGTCGTGTAGTAGGGTTAAGTGGCTGAGCACAGAAAATGAATAAAGAATACAGTGCCTTTTTTATTCCTCCAATGGTTCATTTAATACCCTTAACTATCCCATTTTGTCCAGGAGCTGCCTTGTAAATGGAATAAACAGGTGGCTGCTCAGGGTTGAAGTAATCTTTGCAACTTCCAATGGGATATAGACTGGCACAGAGATGATGTGACATACATAGCGAGGCCCAACTCCATGTAGGCTCCAGAGTTCTACCAACTTGCAGAGTTAATGCCTCGGAGTGTCTCACACTAGCAATCAATTGATCTACAGATCTGGGAAGTGGAGTTAATATCTTAACTTCAAAGAGAAGGGCCCACTGCTATGTCTCCTGTTAAAACTCCACACAGTAACTGTGGAGACTGAATGTGTGATTAACTTTGGGTAGATGCTCACATGTTCCAAAGGTAAAACTCTTCTTTTTCTCTCCTATCACAAAAGTTACTAAGCAGTTATGCTTCTGAATGAATGAACAAATGGTACAAAAAAGGTATGTGCACTGCTGAGATTTCTTATGAGGACTGCTGCCTTCTAGATTAGGCTTGCTTTTTTCTTTTCTTTTTTTCTTTTTTGAGACAGCATCTCACTATGTAGTTCAAACTGGTCTTGAGCTCACTTTATAGCCCAAGTCTCGAACTTGCAACCATCCTCCTACCTCTGTCTCCCAAGTGCTGGGATTACAGGCATGTGCCACCATGCCAGCTTATTCTTGCTTTCCAATGTGTTTAGAGCTATGAGGTGGCACAGTATGGTGGTGAGGATAGTGGGGTTTGAGATATGCCACATCTTAGATCTGTGACTTTGGTCATGTTGCTTAACCTTTCTGAGCCTCCTTTTCCTGGAGACAGTAATAGCCTCTTCCTCCTATGAGGGTTAGAGGAGGTAGTGTCCTTTTAGCGCTTAGCAAAATGCCGAGCACCTAGTCAATGCTCAGTATATGTGGCTGTTCTCGCTCATGGTTCATGGGAACTTGTTCTCACGGAGCACAGATGAAAGACTGAAACCCGGTGTCCTCAGCCCTGCTCTGAGGCTAAGAATAGCTGTCACATCAGATGCACATTTTCCTGCAAAGGGTTTCTCGGTTATTTGCATGTAAGTCCTAGAGCTGTTTAAAAAGAACTCCCCTCTGGGACTGATAGAATTTTAAAAGTTTGCTTTGAGGCATGGGTGTTTTGTTAGGGTGTTTTTGAGGAAGGAATAAGAGAACTAGTTAAGTTGAATGCCCGAAGCAGATCTCTATGAGATTGCTGCTCTCAGGATGACAGGGAGTGGTGCAAGCAGTGTGCTTCCAGATGCCTGTGGTTTCCTGGGACCAGGGTGCACGGTGTCATCCTGGATGTTACAAAGCATCAGAGCGAGAGCAAGCAATGGAGACATCTGA
Organism: Dolichotis patagonum; assembly: GCA_004027295.1. Lineage (NCBI taxonomy): Eukaryota > Metazoa > Chordata > Mammalia > Rodentia > Caviidae > Dolichotis > Dolichotis patagonum. The sequence continues at coordinate 40,463 of PVJX010011887.1, read as the reverse complement.
GACCTAGCTAAGGCCACAGCCAGGAAATGCAAGCCTGCCTCCTGCAAAGGACCTCATTCTGCTGCGAGCATTCCAGGTCCTGCAGTAACTTATTTGGACAGCAGGTGTTTTGGCGAACTCACAGGCAAGTCCACTTTTCATCTGATAGCCTCGGTGCCTCCATCTATAATCACCCAGCTGTCGAGATCCTCAGTGTGCACAGCACAGTTTGATGTTAGCATGGGGTGTCTTCCTGATCCTACAGAGATTGACTAACATTCAGCTGCGACCACACCACACTAAGTGCTGCCCTGGCTGCTCGGTGATGGTAGCAATGAGCATGTGTCAGGCCCAGGCAAAGGAGTGGGCTCTGTCAATGTCATCCCTTGGAAGACCATATGCGTCTTCCAAGAAGATGATGCAGTGTCAACTGTGAAGAAGAGTCATCTGAGGGAGCTGTTTTTCTGAGCCTGAGACATACTGTTTTTGGATTTCCCTCAACTGGGCCAAATCCTTGGTCTTCTAGGACAGCTTGGCATTTGGAGAACAGCCACACTGCTCAGAGCCAAGGGCAGTAAACAAGGTATGCCATGGAAGAGGAGGCAGGGCTGATTCCTATCAAGTCCAAAGTGTGACTCTAAGCAATGGATATGAGTTTTTGGCAAGGCTCACTAAGGGCACTAAAGGCCATCTGCCAGGAGATGCTAAACCTGCAAATGGCATGAGCAATAACAGCTTTTTAGAGTGAGGGCATAGATGGCTGCTCCAGAGACCTATTCATAGGCCAATGCTCCCCCAGAATGCATGCATTTCACTCTACATTGATCTCAGCCAAATAAGATACTTACCAGTCACACTTTCTCCAAGAGTGTGAGTGCAGTGGGTGAGGAGTATGGGAAGAAGACCCTTGCGACTACAACCTGCCCACCTTTTTCTCCAAGATGTGATCCAAGGGAATAGAAATGTGGGAAACAAAGGAGGAACCTGAAGTTATATCAAAACTCAACATGGAATCTGGGGACACTATCAGAGGTTTTCCTTTGCAGACTCAATTGTTGACCATAAAAGAGAAGCACAAACACCAAAAGGGTCATTAGGATGGAGGTCAGAAATTCCCTTCTAGAATATGCTTGGCTAGAGCTTGGCAGTCTGGGGCACAGGTTGGCTCAGTAGTCACTCCCTCTTTGCCATCCCATCTGACTGCCATTTCTGTGAGAGCTGGGACCCTAGTCAACAAAGTTTTATAAACGGCACCACACTCAACTTGACGGCACATTCTTAGTCCACTGTTGACAGTGAGGGGATAAAAGAGAAGCATGAGCCAATCAATGCCCACCCACACCTGTGCACAAACCAGAATCCTAAAATAAACAGAAAGTGGATCACCCTGGGAACTGGAGAAGGCAGGCCCTCTAGTTAGGTGAAATGGCATTACTTCAGAACCCAGGGCTTCTAGTTCTATGAACAGGAAGGAAGCAGGCCCATGGCTCTATAAGAGCCATTTCCTCCCTGCTCTATTAATTTCAGAGATTAAGCAAGCCACTCTTCTGAGGGCCAAATATCCTGAGATAACAACCATTGTGTTTGCTGTAATTCCGGCTAACCACGCTAATCTTGGTAGACTGGTGATGTTGCAGGCTTCTATTGTCAAATTCAACCAACAAATGGCTCTCACGGCCCCTTCTGTCACCATTCTGGCCCCTAGAACTACCACTACCATCGCCAATGCTGAGCTTCAGACACTTGGATGATATCTGGATTCCTAGGGAGGCAAACAGTAGTGTTAAATGAATTTTAGAAAGGAGGCTAGGGCCAGAGAGTTGAATGGGAATACTTTTCTGTGTCCTGTTCTTCAATGGCTTCTTGTTCTCGGGCATACTGGGAAGTGAGTGCAGTGTACCTAAGGCTTGCCGTTCTGGCTGGCTCCTATTGAGAGAACAGGTAGGAGCTTCATCATTTTTCTCATCAAAGGGGTGGACTGGGCATGCAGATCAAGTCCTGGAGTATATCTGTAGCTCTTTCAGAAACCCTCAAGGGCAGGTTAGCTCATCTCCTAGATTTTCCTACATCAGATTCAAATGCTTTCTGTTTTGGGTTGGTAACCCACCATCCAGTTTGCACAGAGAACTTTCAATAACACAGCTCATGTTCAAGGTTAAGATCAGAAGCATTAATAAACCCCCCTCCCACCATAGCCCATTTTCTGACCGATTCCTGGAGCTTTCTGGGCTCCTGACGATTTCCCACCATGGCGAAATGGGGAAGCATGCTCTTGATTACAAGCCGACTTTTCCAGTCATCCATTGTTTGACCTGCAATTTTATTCTTGACTCTCCAAGGTGCTTCCCAAACGACCTAGACACAGGGCTTAAGGAGACAAAAAGTACACTGTCTTTCAGATACAAAGATGAGACCATTGACCCCGTGAATCAGACTTTCACTCTTGAGGACAGGTTTGTGTGGAGTCAGCCACATTACTTTTCCCATCCCTCCCCCCCCCATCATTGAGTACCACCACTCCCGAGGATGGGGAGCACTTGTGGGAGGCATCTGGCAGTCTCCAATCCCAGGCACAGCAGCATTTACTGGAGAGCAGAGAGGTGGGTAGACGAACAGTCTGATGTGGCCAAATAACACTGGGCATGTGTGGTTCCTGGGCCTGGCTTTACTTTTGTGTGGCATGCATTCAGACCCAGAGAAAGACTGTCTTTTTCTGTGAAATGCAGTTCCCTTATAGGAAAAACATGGTGGTTGCTTAGGGACCCTTCAGCTTTACTAGAGTCAGCCTTGGGATCCATAGAAGGATGAAACACCAACTCTGGCCTTACCAGCACCAAGGCAGTGAACAGACACACAGTTCAAAGCCTGGCTGACACTGGAGGAAAGCAATGGGTGTTGGAAGGGACTTATGAGACTGGTGCTCTGGCTTACGGGAGGCAGAACACTACGACCAGGTACACCCATGTGTGCCCTGCACAGTGGGTAAGCAGATATGCAAACCCTGGGAAAGCCGTCCTTCCTTTTTGTTTTTCATGAGGCAGATGTGAAATTAGATCTCGGCTAAGGCATTTATATATAGGCAGTTTTATTTACCATAAACCTTTGTGGAAGTTCAGCAGCAGGCTCTAAAATCTAAGTGTCCAAACTTCCACTTCTAGAAAGACAGAGAAGTACCTTTCCCATTCTCCCACTGCATACAACTAACATCTCCTGATATTATACATAAAACAAATAGAAGAAGACCCTGAAAGGCAGAGATAAGTTAGTCTGGACCAGGACCTTGGGATCTGAGGAAAACTGCAGTGGTGAGTTCCCAAGACTTTACTTTGCCTCGTATACTCCAGGTACAAAGCCAAAAGAACCACTAACCCAGAATGCCAATGGACACAGACAAAAAGTTCTCAAAAAAAGCTTGCTGTTTCCAGCCAGAGGACCAGGAAAGAGACAGGCTAGCAAGACAGAAAATGTTTAAGACACAACTGCCCTAGTCTAGCTAAATGCCAGATAAAACACTGCAGTCCCATTTGATCCCATCAGCATGGACCAAGCAGGGAGCTTAGAGTCCAATCCTACTTGGCAGTAATGAGGCCTTTCTTCCTTCCCCTACTACAGTGACACCGCCTGGAACTTTGACTCTTGCAGAGCAGTAATGATGAGCCCCACCCCCTTGATGTCAGTGAGAGTTAAATGGGGAATCTGGATTTCCATACCCACTTGACAGAAAAAAGATGTCCCCCTTCCATGTCAGAGCAAGTCAGCCAGTTTTATACCATAACATCCAAATGTCTTGATTTCAATAAAAAAGCATTCGTCATACCAAGAATCAGGAAGATCTAAAACTAAAGGAAAAATATTAGCTGCAGATGTGTCACCAAGATGATACAGATGCTAGAATTATGTGACATGAATTTAAAAATAGTAATCACTTAAATACTTTCACCAACGACTACAACCATGCTTTATTTAAACAAAAAATAGAGAATGTCTCAGCCAAGGAATGAGAATTTTCAGCAAAGAAAGAACCAAATAGAACTTTTAGAACTGCACTTACAATAATTGAAATAAACTCAGTGAGTGGGCTCTAAAAGTGAGATGGAAAGGACACAGGAAAGAAGTAAGATAAGACAAGGAAAATTAGCCAAGCTGAATTTTAGAAAGAAAGTATAGTAGTAGAAAAAAATTATGGGCACAACTAGAGCTATAATCAAAAGATTTGACAGCTAAGGAGTTGGAATTCCAGAAGAGACAGAAGGAGAGCAAATGGAACTGAAAAAGCACCAAATAATGCCCAAAAGCTTCCCAAGTTTGGCAAAAGACATAAACCTGAAAATTTAAGAAATTGAGTGAAGATTAAAAAGTATAAATCCAAAGAAATCTACTTCAAGGCCCATTTTAATCAAACTTCTTTTTTTAAAATTTTTTAATCAAACTTCTAAAATGTGAAGACTCAGTCTGGAAAGCAAGGATAGAGAAATGAGACTACCTACACGGGAAAACTAGCTTAAATGACAACAGATATCTGATCAGTAACCATGGAAAAGAGAAGCAATACTTTTCAAGAGAATCTTATACCTCAGCTATGGAAAGGAATCAACATATTCTTAGATGAAAGACAAAGGGAAACTAAGAGAAATTGTCAACAACAGATCTATATTATGGTACTGGTTAAAAGGAGTTCTCTAAATAGAAAACAATGAAAGGAGTCTTGGATATCATCAAGGAAGAAAGAAAACCAGAAATATAAAAATCATGTGGCTTGATTTTCTTTTCAGTTCGAGCTTTCTAAATTGTTTGATGGTTGAGATGCCAATTATAACATTGTCTCATATGATTCTAAATGTATGAGGAAAAGATATTTAACACAATTTCATCAGCAACAGAGGGTGGTAAAGGGGTGGAGGGAATGGTATGGTTTCCATACTTCATTCAAAGTAGTAAAATATTGATACCAGTAGATGAGATAGATAGATAGATAGATAGAGAGAGAGAGAGAGACCTAGAGCAACCACTCAAAAACTATACATGAAGCAAATGGAATTCTAAAAATTGTTCAAATAGCTCACAGGAAGTCAGGGAAAAGAAATAGGAAAAAGCATAGAGAGCAAATAGAAAACAAAAATAAAATGACAAAAACACTAACAATCAGTAAGTATATTAAGTGGAAATGGCCTAAATATACCAACTAAAAGACAGACATTGGTAGAAAAGATAAAAACATGACCTAATGATATGCTGTAATGTAATGATTTAGGAAGATTGAAAGTAAAAGGTTTGTGAAAGAGATATTGTGCATATATCAATTTAAATAATAGCAAGAGTACTCCAGCAATATCAGCTAAAGTAGACTTTAGAGCAAAGAAAATTACCAGGGACAGAGAACATTATATTATGATAAAAGGATCAATTCACCAAGAAGGCAAAGCAATACTAAAGGTATAGTACTATGGACATCAAAGTTACAAAATATAAGAAGCAAGTGTTGTTGGATCTGAAAGAAGCAAATTCACATTTCTAGCAGAACACTTCAACATTCTCTCAACAACTGATAACACACCTCGATATAAAATCAACAAGATATAGAAGAATTCAACAACAGAATTCAAAAGGAACTGACATAAAACACTTCACTCAAAAACAATAACATTTATATTCTTTTCAAGAATCTAAGGTGTACCAAGATAGACATATTTTGGACCACAAAACAATCCAGAAATATTTGACAGAATCAAAGTTGGATGGTGCATGCCTATAATCCCTGCTATTTATAAGGCTGAGGCAGGAACGTTGCAAATTTGAGGCCAGTCTGGGCAATGTGGCAAGGCTTTGTCTCAAACTAATGTAAAAAAGGGGCTGGAGATATAGCTCAGTGGTGAAGATTATTACTACAGACCCTGTAGACATGAAAAGGATAAGAGAATACTATGAAAAACTCTACATATATAAATAAGAATTTCTACATGAAATTGAACAATTATTCTAAAAGCACAAATTACCAAAATTACCTAATATAAAAAATCAGAGTATCATTATAATTATGAAAAAATAGTTTTTAAAAAATCCTGAAATGAAAGCTCTAGGGCCACACTGACTCACTAGAGAGTGACTACCAATTGTGTAAAGATAGATTAGAACTAATGATGCATAAGCTCTTTCCGAAAAAAAGGAAGGGAACATTTCTCAGCACACTGTGTTTTCCTAATATCAAAGTCCAAAAAAGAAAAGTACAGACCAACCTTTCTTACAAAAATAAATAGAAGAATCCTAAAAACAGTTCTAATCATTTGTAAAAAGAATTATGTATTATGATAAAGTTGGGTTTGTTCCGGAGATGCAAGGCTGATTCAGTATTCAAAAGTCAGACCGTGTTGTCCATTTTATTAACAGGCAAAAAAAAATCATATGATCCTCTCAGAACAATACTGCAAAGTAGAACCAAGTTAGAAAACTCATACTTCCTGGTATCAAATCTTACCTCAAAGCTGCTGTAATCAAAGCAGTGTAATATGGATAAGGCTGGACATATGGGTCAATGAAATAAACTTGAGAATTCAGAAATAAATCCACACATTTATGGCCAAATGATTTTTGACAAGGATGTTAGGATCACTTGTTTGGGGAAAAAATACTCTGTGATAACTAGATATCCACATACATGAAAATAAAGTTGAACCTCTGACTCAAAAATCAGCTCAAAATGGGTTAATGATCTAAACATGAAAACTAAAACTAAAAAACTTAATGAAATACGAATAAATCATCACTTCGGGTTTAACAAATTAGTAAGGATCTAATACCCAGATTACACAAAGAACTCTTAGAACTCATTGTGGTTCACAGGTGGGTTTTTCAGAGCCAGCTGGATCTAGGGTGTGTGATACCGAGATTAAGGGTGTGTGGTACCCAATTAGTCCACAGATTGGAATTAGCATAGTTCTGGGTGTGGCTGAGTGGGTTTCCTGAAAGCAGAAGCCTCACCCTGGATGTGGGTGGAACCACCCAAAAGACTTGTAGCCTCAAAGGGATAAAAGGGAAAGGCAGACCCACTACTGCTTTTGCTGCTTGCTGCCTTCTGCCTGCCACACCATTAACTACTTCTCTTCTGCAGTGCTCCTCTGCCATGTGACCCTGCTTTGGAGCCAGGTGACTATAGACTGAATCCTCTACAAACTGAGCCAACTAAACCTTCCCTCCTGTAACCGTGGGTGTTGGGTGTTTTGGCTTAGCAATGAACAAGTAAGCCAGAATTCAACAATTAAAAAAAATGAACAAAGAGTATCACCTCACATCTACTAGGATTAATAAAAACTCACAGAAAATAAGTGCTGTGGAAGATGTAGAGAAATTGCAAAGCCTGTACCTTGCTGGTGGCAATGCAAACATTGCAGCTGTTGTGGAAACAATTTGGTGATTTCTCAAAAAGTTAAACATAAAATTGATATTTGGCCCAACAATTGTACTTCTAGTTATATACCCAAAAGAACTGCAAATAGTTATTAAAACAATACTTCTACACAAATGATCACAGCAACATGATTTACAATACACAAAAGCATAAACTATAATCCAAATTTCTGTCAATCAGTAAATGGACAAATAAAATTTTGATATATCCATACAGTGGAATATTATGCATCCATAAAAAGGAATGAAGTACTAATACATACAACAATATAGATGAAATTAGAAACATTATGTTAACTGAAAGAAGCCAGTCACAGAAAGCTACATATTGTCTGGGTGTATTGATGTGAAATGACCAGCATAAGTAAATTCATAGGGACAGAAAGCAGATTGATTGTTGCCAGGGGCCCAGGAGAGGGGGAGAATGGGGACTATATAATGAGAATGGGATTTTAATTTGGGTTGCTGCAAAATGTTTAAGAACAAAATAGAGGTGGTGCTTGCATAATATTAGGAATGTTCTAAATGCCACTGTATTTTTATGTGAATTTTGTCGTGGTCTTTATAAAAATTGGGATAATACCAAATGCTGGTAAAGATGTATAGAAACTGGATCACTTATCCATTGCTGGTGGGAATGTTAAGTGGTGCAGACACTCTGCAAAACAGCTGGCCAGTTTCTATAAAAAAATTCTAAACATGCAACTACCAGCAGCTACATTCTTGGATATTTTATCCTGAGACATGAAAACGTATATGCAAAATTTTAAATATAAAATAGGCAAAATATAAAATTTTCAGATGAGTATACACAAATCTGTATCAGTATCAATTTCCTGGTTTTGAGATGGTAGTGTTGTTGCATACATTTGGGGAGAACTGGGTGTACGGTACAGGGGGCCTCTCTGTTCTGTGTTCGCACCTTCCTGTGAAACTCATTATTTCCAAATAAGAAGCTAACTTCCATCAACAAAGGGTACAGGGTCTAGATCCACTGAGACATTGCCTCTACTTTGGGATACTTCCTGTATAACGTTATATCTTCAAGCAGTGTAGAGATTCGTATCCACTTTTTATTTTTTAAAAACTAATCTGCACTCCCTTCTCTCATTGGCATTTTAGGGGCTAAGCCAGAACCCTCAGCTCTGATGTCATTCAAATTCTAGTGTCCAGAGATACCCCCGTGAAGACAGGAAGGCATGTGAAGTACAGTGTGCCCAAAGGAAGATGGGAAAACAAGGCCCAAGATACCACAAAGGCCATCCTTAACTCCCAGGCCCAGGGAGGCCCAGAGTCTCCAGTCTGTGGGGGATGGATGCCCAGATCTCCTTTCAGGGTGGCAACACAAAACCTATCAACATCAAACAAGCTGCCCATTCAGCCCAGAAGAAGAAAGAAAAAAAGCTGCCTTAGCTTTTAAAGACTCCACTCTATTGATTTCATGCTCTGCCCCTTTGTGGCCACCAGCACCAATGTAAAGGACAGGTTGGGGGTAGTGGCCAGAGATTCCTAAACAAAGGCTCAATTCTCTGGCTTGAAGTATCGGCCTACTTCCTCACTACCCCAATCACCATGCTTGGGTACTGGCTGGGTCCAGGGCTGGGGAGCAAGGGAAGGGAGGTTTGTTGGCTTGATGCCTGGCTGCTGACTCATACAGACCAGGAGGTGAGGCTACTTTTACTTTCTAGACTTCCAGCCTGGATGGTAGGAGGAAGCACAGAGCTGTAGGTAGGCAGAGGATGCTGCATGAACCATAGGCCATCAGCCTACTGGCACAATCAGGGCTAAATACAGCACATTTCATCCTGTTCTACAAGGGACTGGCTACTCTTTGCCACTAACAACCTTGATGTTATTGCTAAGATCTGGATAAAACAGGATGCCCTGGGCCAGAGAAGCAAGCCTGGAAGAGGCAGGAAGACCCTGGGCTGTAGATAAGGGAGATAGAAAGTTAAGAGCACGTTTCTAGAGGCTAGGAGAGCCTGGGCTTTGGAGCCCAATGGGTAGAGACTCAGCCAGGGTGGTTGGCTTTGCTTCTCAGAAGTCATGAGTGATGAGGCCCCAGGAAAGCTTCTTAAACTTTTACTCAATTTCCTCGTGTGTAAAATGCAAAGTTCTACACAGAAATATGACAGCTACTTGTGGGTGCCTGCTATGAGCCAGGGATTAGGCTTGACAATTCACATGGAGCATTTCATTGGCTCTCTAACAAGCTGGTAAGGTGTATTAGGAAGAGCCCACTGCTCAGGTCCTTCCTCTCTGTCCCCCTTGCCATTGGAGGAGGTATTTGTCTAGTATCTGGCTCGTCTCCTAGACTAAACTCTATGACGGGAAGAAGTATGCCTTGGATGTACATAGCCCCCGAGCATGCTGTATCAAAGGGTCTCGGGAACATCTGTGCAATGGATCTGCAGGGTGGACTCCAGCGAGAGTGAAAGGCTTTACCACAACCTTCTGAAGGAGTTACCAGCCCGCAGCCTGGATGATTTGGTGTGCTGCAGCGCAATTGAGCTTAGCAACACATAACACATTGTTCAATATTTCTGCGCATTTGAAAGGAATGTTTTGACATCAAGAAAGAGCTGCAAGGCATATGATTATAGTCTGGTGCTAATAAATATATCAATATTCTAAAACGTCACTTTTCGTTTTGAAAAGTTGACTTATTAGGCTCAAAGAGATGTGGTAAAAATTAGAATTCTCACACATTGCTGGTGAGCATGTTAAACAGTGCAGCTGTCAGGGAAAACAGCTCACCATACAGTAGCCATAGAATTTAGTAATTCCACTCTTGGCTATATATTCAACACAACCAAAGACATATATGTTCACACAAAACTTGGGTGTGAATGTTTACGCAGCACTATTCATAATAACCCCAAATGTCCATCAATGGTGGGACGGATTAGCAAATCATGCATACAATGGAATATTTTTCACCTTAAAAAGAAGAGAAATGCCACAAATTCAATGGATCTTGGAAATACTGTTTTCAGTGAGAGAAGCTAGTTACCGAGGACCACATATTGTATGATTCCATTTTTCTAGAATGTTTGGGGTAGGGAAAGCCATAAAAAAATCCAAGTAGCTTAGCGGTTGGCTAGGGCTGGAGGAGGCAGGGAGAATATGGACCAACGATAGGTACAGAGTTTGTTTTGAGGGTGGTGGAAATGTTCAGGAATTAACTGTGGTAAACGTTGCACATCTTTGTGAATAGCTTAAAATATATTGAATTGTGTACTTTCAGTGGGTCATTTTATGGTATGTGAATTATATCATAATAAAGTTGTTTTTATCATGCTCAGATTGTTATCACTCCCTACTCTAATTCAGGAGTTTAAAAAGATGCTTCTTGTAGAGAGTGGATGAAGTGATATCTTTTAAGTTTTTGGAGGAAAAAACTGTTTATATTCTCCAAAATGAGCAGGAGCCAAGAATGGTACAAACCAACAAGTCCACTGAGGGCAAACTGTTTCTCAAGCTGGCCATGCCTGGAAAACTTATTTTACTGAAACAGAACAACACACAATGACCCTTTATTATGGTGAACAGAGAACAGAGTTTTCTGGAACTTGGACACACCAAGAAATAAGGGCAGACCAAGACCATCTTAGAGTGGCAGTGGCAACACTGATCTTGGCACATGCCCCATTGTAGCACAACTCATCTTTAAGGTCACGTGAGGCTGAGGATTCAGAAGGTCCCATTTCTTGAGAAAGACAACAAATGATTAGACTTGCTTAGCACCATCTTTTCCTATGCCAGAAACATCGTACTCTTGGAGAATTGAAAGAAGTTGCAATCCAGATCAGAAAGTCAGGCCATCTAAGGCCATCTATGTGTTAGTTTCCCTTGTAATAAACACCCATGAGCCTAGTTCTTGTAAACTTTTCTATAACTGATAGTCGAAGTTTGGACAGTGTTGGAGGGTGCTGGGAAAGTATTCCAGGGTCCTCTGAAGGACTTCCTATCCATGAGTAGGCACATATGCATGCACACACGGGCATACATGCACAGAGGGTACACAGTCTCTCTCTAAACAGTACAAGTCCTGGGGAAAAGGGCTTCCTCTTCATTCTTGGGGTTCTTTGAAGCAGTAATAGTGAGCATCTCTGGTCCCTGTGTCTGCTTGTCAAACTGGACTTATTTCCCAAATGGCCCTTGGGTGGTCCTATGGTTGACCAGCAAAAGAAATACGAACAGCAGCTGATGTGTTCTTTTCTCCCCCTACCCACTGATCAGCTGTGGCCCCAGAGGCCATAACAAATACTGTCCCTCTCACCAGAAGTGATTTTTAAAACTATGTGTTCTTAGACCTGTCACACAGGAATAGCTGAAAATGCTGAGCAAGGAAGGAGGAAAGCGTTGGAAATTGTTCAGTTTTGTAGCAATTTTCAGCCAGTAATCACCTTGGCATATAGAAATAGTTTGTAAACATGTTATGCTTGGGCCCAGATGCCAGTGATAACAGGTAGGCGAGGAAAGCTTTGCAAAGTGCTTTTAGATGATGGTCGAGGAGCAGTAGTGGCCTGAATATGGGTTGAGAGCCAAGCAATGTGAGGTCCCCTTCTATCCATGAGGCACTTGACCTCTTTGAGCCTCTGTTCCCTCATCTGCAAAAGGGAGCCAATACGATTTGCTCTCTCCTCTCACCTGGTGTATGTGAGGTTCCAATAAGACCTCTAATCTGAATGCCCATTGGACACAGAGGAGCTATGTGCACAGGAGGTGCTGGGTGGGGAGTGGGGGTCAGACCCATTGAGCAATTCAGGCAGTCGAGTCAGCACCCAAGCTAACTGGGAGTGATCCCATTGTGTTCTACCTCCTCTTACAGTAAAGCTCGGCTAGAATTCTGGAATGTTAGAATTGGAAGGAGAAACTAGAGATTAGATGATGCCACCTCCCTCTGGTATAATTAGGAAAGCCGAGGCACAGACTTGTCCAGGAGCACTTGCTAGCAATGCATAGTAAGAGCTGGCTCTGGAAGTCAGGCTCACTGGGTCCCAAGCCAGCGCATGATCCTGGCAGGCTGGGCTCAGAGATAGACACTTGGTGCAACAGGTCCACATTCTGAAAGGTACTGGGCAGAAGCAGCCTAATAAATCTGCGAGGCAGCCTCCCAGACCATCGGGTGATTGCCTCTCCTCAAAGAAGCATCACTGAGATTTCACTGTCTCCCTGACAAGGCTGATGGGTGGTACTAAGCCTCTCTGAATTGCACTTTCTTTCAGTACACTAAAGAGCTTGGGCTGGAGGACTCTACAAGGCTTGCCAGCTGGCACTGTGTCCACATCGGTGACTGGCTTTCCTCTGTGGTTATCTACCTATTATGAGTCTCCAGCCAGAGCACATAAATGAACTTCCTTTTGGTGGCTGCTGGAAAGAACTGAGACTGGCTCCAGAGTTGTAATGGGGCGAGGTGGAGTTTGAGGTTCCCACTTTCCCTATTAAACCAAACACTAATGATATCCCTCCGCAGTTGTAAGCAAAGCACTCTGGGGGTTCAGAGCCTTGTGTCATTAATTAGGACCATGCTCAAGAATTACTCACCAAGGGGCTGGGGATATAGCTCAGTGGCATGGCGCCTGCCTGGCAAGTGCAAGGTCAAGAGTTCGATCCTTGGTACCAAAAACAAACAAACAAAAACAAAACAAAACAAAAAAATGGTTTGTAAGAATTACTCATCAACCTCAGAGGCCAAAGTGTTTTAAAAGGAAAATGAGAGAAAAATAAAGGCACAACTGAGAGAGGTGTGGACAGTCCACTAGGCATTCCGAGGTGTCGCTGTGAGCCTGTACCCATGTTTCTAGTTATAACTGTGGTGGGTCCAACAAAGAAAACAACCTGAAGAAGGTAGAGTGTGGGAAGAGGAGGGTAGGCTGCCCCAAAAATGGCCACAAAGTAGCAATGAATTAAATGAAAAAAATCAGAATAACCATTAACAGGAAAAGATTTGTGAAGAGCTCACATTTAAGTTGTCTTCCTCAATATATTCAACACTTTAGATGAATTTTGAATAAAGAAAGAAAAAACCCTAGTGCTGCCCTTAGAGGCTCCGTGTGAAATTTCAGCTGATGGGAGGAAACATGCTTTCAGTGTTTATTATGATGAAATAAATTCTCTCCGTTCTCGGAAATACTTCTTTGCAAATATTTTAGATATTATTTCCCAAATGAAAGAAAACAGTGAAGGCTGCTACCATCAGCTTTGGAGGAAACAATCTAATATTCAAGATATTTATCCAATGAGAGTAGGCAACAATGCTTCTGGTTTCCAAAGAAAGTGGCAAAATTGCTGTGCATTTTGGAAACGGTTCCCAGAGAACAGTCAACAAGATGCATACAAGCAGGTGCTAAAGACAAATGCAATTTTACAGGCAGCCATTCAGCTGCATGGCATGATGAACAGGCGAGACCAACATTTTGCAGATAGCTAGCTCTTGGCTTCTAAAAGCACTGGGAGGAAAACTGACATGAATCCTTTCAGGGGCTACCCTGTTGAGAGCAAGAACTCATTTGCCCTGTTAAAACTATGCGAGTCTGCATTTGTCCTGCGTTTGAGTTCACCTATTGATCATGAGAAGGCAAATCTGCCGAGCCCAAGTAGATTGTATGTGGGAGTTACTTGGCCGATGACTCCAAGCTACTCTATCCTATAAGTCAAATGATAAATAAGACATATTTTCTTGATCAAAACTCCCTACTTTGAGTCAGAAAGAAAGCAGCTGGTTGACTAGAGCTTGCAACTGTGGGGGCCACACGCAGAGTGCTAATGGTGTACGAGGAGGAAGCTTCCAGGAAACTACCACAGTCCTGTTTCAGGTTGATTCCTTTTCGCTCAGTCACCCGAAGTCAGCTCTGCTCATCTGAGGAGACGTCCCGAGCCAGCCAGAAAGCATGCAGGTTTAACTTCTCCCAAGCTTGACTGTGCCCATTGTGTTTATGGCTTCTGGACTTCTTTCTTCTATAAATGCAAATCACTACCACCTCTGCAACTTGGATACTCTTTCCTGTCTGAATCCATTCAAGGATAAATATTGAACTCCATTTTGGGTCAGATACAAACACATTTCAGGAGTTTAAGGATCCAACAGCTAGAATTTGAAAAGCAAGCTCTTATGATACATTGCAGGCCAGTGTGGCAGGTTTTTCTAATGGAATGTTATCCACTACACTACCATTCCTTCACTGTGGGTATGGTTGATTATGGATTCACAAGCACTCCGAATAAAAACTCCTCTGCCAAGACTTTGCGGTTCATTCATCCAAGCAGCCACCCATTCATTGAGTCAACCAAGTTGCCTGGTCATGCTGGTTCTAGCACTCATTTTCCTCTTTTCATTTACACAAAGCAAGTGTGAGACAGTTATAGAGAAGACATAGGAGAAAGAGACCCACTTTCCATTCCATACTGCAGTGAAGTTAAGGTACACTAAATCCCTTTTAGTTATGTAACCTTGGTGCACCCAAAAGGTATTATTTTAATAGCATTTACCTTATAAAGTGATGAAAAAGTCCCTGGTGGTTTACAAAGTTCATTTTGTATTCATTTAAGAAGCTACTTTTTCATGAGAGAGTATTTCTGCTGAGTAGCTCTTGGGCATTGGAAGTCAGAGGAGGCAGCCCACACATATAAAGTCAAAAGGGTCTCTGCTTTCCATTCAAACGCTTCCCAGCTCTCAGAGCATGGGAGTATACTCAGAGGAATCCACATGAAACAAATCCAAGGTTGGCGTTCAGTATGCGGCAGACATGCTGCCTGTGGAGTCTAGCACAGGAATTCGCTAAAAAGCTCTGAGTCAGGATCAGGAAACTTGGATTCAAGTCCCAGAATAGAGTTGTCATCGGCTCGATGGCTTTAATCATAAGCCTCCTCCTCATCCTGTTCTCTCTCCACCCTAGAGACTCCTCTTTTGTCCTGTGATTAATGGGAAAACTGAGCACCATGCTTTAGGGGCAGCAAAAGCACCCTAACCTTCATGCCCAGCAGGCCATGGATTACCGGGCAGCCCGAGATGGTGGCTACGTTCCTGGCAGGCCCTGCTCACTGCTGAATCACACCTAGATGACATTCAACTAACACCCCTTAGTTTGTCCTCACGCCACCTTCCTTCCATGCTTCTTGGGCAGATAGGTCCAGAGCCCAAATGCACGACTTGCCATTTACCCCGGTTAAGTTTCCTCTGACGGTCTCAAGCTCTTCAAGGTGTGTGGAGCTCTATTTCGTGCTACAGGGAACTCCTCACCTTCTGGCGCTATCGGGGCCAACTCTGGTAGGAATGATGTCTCACTCTGCAAGCCAGAAGGGAGCCTTGGGGCTTGTCTCTAGATTTCTTTCTAGGACAGCAGACATTCATCTATTGTCCATAGCCTTTGGATTCAGCCTTTGGTTACACGCCGCATGACTATGCTGTAAATGAGGACTTCACAACAGATGCTGCCAGATGCTCTGCTGAGGTCCACAGCCACTTGCCTGCTTCTGTCTTACTTACTTGCCTGCTAAGTTCTCACCAAAAGGAGGTTACTCTAACACGGCGAGCTACTCTCAATGAAACGGTGCCGATTCTGAGGGATTTCGGCTCCTTTTTACACCTGACTGCCTTAGTTTTCTAAGTCTTTACTTGCCATCCCTCTAAAGCAGGAATGTCCAACCTACAGCTCATGGGTTGGACATGACTGGCTTGTCTGTGCTGCCTTGAGTGAAGAGCAATTGTCTTGAGTTACATAGAAAACATAATGTAGTAAATGTATATGAATAACACAACTTATTTTATTGTTATTATAACACAGGCATGTCCAATCCACAGGCCACAGGTTAGACATATCTGCTCTGAAGACATGTTCTAGAATTTTTTCAGGCAGGTACATAGAGCAAACTATAGCTATATAAGAGAACCAATCTAAGGAATTCCCCTTCTGGAAGTTTGGAAGTGTCTGCCCACCTGGTGGCCCACAGTTCTTTTTCTGCAGTTCCTTAATGCTCTGTGCTGAATCTTCTGGCCTTGTTACTAAGCACTCTCTTTCTTTTGATGCTCTGGCTTGTCACTCACAGTGCCTGCAATGACCAGGCACAGTCGCTGCACCCATCATGATCTTTTGTCGCTTGTAGGTTAAAGATCCTTCCAAAGCAGCTAGAATATGATGCTTATCTACACAGAGGGGAGGACTTCATGCAGTACACTGCGGGAGGAGTGAAGTGGGCCAACTAAATAGTCAATTAACAAGAAGACATCTCAGATGATTCTTCAAGACACCTGAATAGATACAAGGGGTGATCAAATCACCAGAAGAGCTAGCAATGCAGATGCCAGAAAGTGAACACTTCCAAAATTTCAAAGTCAGGTTTACAGTGCCTCATGTAGCTAAAAGAGTGCTACGGTTGGAATGAAGTGAATAGTATTCACCCTAACTTACAAACTTATTGAGAAAGCGAGAGTGACAGAGAGTGAAAGGGGAAATCGGGTTAGTAGAGAGAGGGAAGTTGTTATGACTTCACAAAGGCTTGAGTTGAAGTCCACCAGTCATTGTGGAGTCCATTGGGTCAGGCTTGGGATGCCAATAAGACAAGTAGCTGGACCAGTAGAAGAACCATTGAGAGGAACAAGAAAGGTTGCAGACGGCAGACAGCTGGTCAAGAAGCAGAGTCCATTGTGAAGGACAAGAAGGGAAGAGCCTGATGATGGAGCTGAAGAAGGAGGTTTGTGGGGCGCAGTGAGGGGCTCCTCTACCTGGGTGGAGAGCTGAGGGCTAAGGGGCACCAGGAAGGAAAGGCATGCTGGGTGAGGCTTGATGGGTGCTTCACGTGTTGCTCCCAGTTAGTAGTATGGGGTCGCGGGGAGAACTGAAATCTTTTGTCTCACACTCATGACGGCTTTGATGAGTTCTCAAGTTGTGTCATGAGTCTCGTGGCCTCCATATTATTGTTTGTAGTTCAAAGCATGATACGGAATCACAGTGTTGTTAATAGTTTAACACCTGGACTTTTCCTAATGAGTGTCTGGTTATTCCTCTTTCCGTGAAAATCACTATCACTACACCATTCTAGTTTCAGAACATTTCGTGGGGCACTTTCAAATTGTTGGCTTTTAATATGGTTCTAGATTATAGGGTTTTAACTGCTAACATTTTACTCTCTAAACTTGGCTAAAACTAACGCGATTAGCAAAGCCAACAGCCTGATTAAGAGCTTTGAATTGGTGGGGCAGCCTGCCCACTTTTTCTGTCAGGAAGTTCAGTTTCTGCTCCTGGGGTTTCTACAGCTCCCAACTGCTGGCCTGCTGGGGCCCAGAAAGGAAGGAAATGTACCAGCCAAGGGGCCTGTCGGGCAGGTTTGTGGGACCATCTTTAGATTGGGGCAGTGTAGGGTGTGGTGATGGCACCTCAGATGCTGGATGTGTGACACACATCAGCCTCTAAGCAAGCTCTGGTCAGACTTACACACATTTCTGCTCTTCGTGGGGCTCAGCTAAATGGCTAGAGCTCCTCTAACTGGTTTAGAGGTCAAATCTAAGAGGCACCGTGCACTCCAAAGGCCGAATTGCCTTTGCGGTTGGCAAAGTGCTGACAGTGGTGGCAAAGAACTCACGGAGCACAGTGGCAAGCCATCATTTTTTGCAGGCTGTTGTTCCAGCTCAGGACTCACTGGTGAGGAGGCGGCTAGCAGGATCAGGGCCAGCTCCTCAGAGCCATCTAACCACCGCGTGGCATAAAGCTGCTGGGGCTCGTAGCCTAGCGGAGGACACTTTGTGGAGGGCAATGAGGTGAGGCCAGGTTGTAGCCAGTTAGCACACGGCTGCCTCTGATTTCTCTCCAGGGAGAAGGTGCAGGCGAAGCATTAGGCCGTAGCACCCTGAGAGGCACAGCAGACGCTCAAGTATGGACTCTGGCAAGCGGTGCTCTGAATTAGAATCTCAGGGTGGCTATTGATAAGGAGTGTTTACCTGTTCTCCACCCGTGAAAAAGAGAGGCTAGGAAGAGCCCCAGTGGGCAGTGGTGAGGGTGGAGAACAGTCGCTGGCATGCGCTAAGCGCCACTGAATGGTAGCTGGAGGCAGCCTCTTCCTGCAGGTTTCCATCCACGTCCTGGCAACAGGGTGCCTGGTCCTATGCCAGAAGTACTGGGTGGAGTACAATGCTGTCATGGTGCATAAAGCACTGTGGGTTGTTTTCCTGTCCACTCTTCCCCTGCTGTAACAGGAGACCCATACTAATCGTCTGGTCATTGAAAGGGAGTCTGGTATGTGGCAGGTACACAGCAAAAAGTAAATGAGTGCATGCAAGAATTGCCACTTGTGGTAGCAGATGGCTCTGGAAAGAGTGTCAACATTAAAAACTTACATTGGTGGGTGCCAGAGAGCAGAAGAGGCCTAACTGGCAGGGAAGGCAGTCAGATCTGACCTATGAGTCCAGAGGCTGGCTTTGGGAGGCTTCGCTTGCTGGGGACCTTGGGCCATTCCCTGCACACTTTTGGGCTTCATTGTCCTCTTTGGATGACAATATAGGGTGGCACCATGCTCTGTGCCCTTCAGGGGTTCCTTCTCTATCAAGGCCCAGAACGCACAAGACAGGAAGGCACACATCTAGTTGTGAGGTTTAGTATTCTACTATGATGTTCAAAGTGAGGTTTAATTTCTTGGAGTAGTATGCACACAATTACAGGAGCCTATTTCTTTGACTTATTTAATAGATTGTCACCCCTCCCCCAGGCAGAGACTCATGTTTAAAAAGACATTTTAGCAAACAGGTACAGTTTGGCAGGGGGCAGTCTGAAATTGCTACAGGCATAAAAATATCCAAATGAATGTTTGCCTTGCGTCTGAGAGCCCTGGGCAGCTCAGCTGACTACTTTATCTGAAGCACCCTGGCCACACCCTACCCAAGGAGACAATAAATTTGGACCGCTCTTTGTGAGGCTGGATGCTAAGTTTACCACCACTGCTCTCAGAAACCAAATCTCATTTGGAAGTCATGTTCTCATCCAACATTAACATCCCAGTGCTCCCCAAGCCCATCGTGGCTCTCTTCAAAGCCTTTTGCAGACATGTCATACTTAGCTAGGGCAGGCTCCCGGGCTGGGGACCAGAACTGGTTTTAGG
Organism: Dolichotis patagonum; assembly: GCA_004027295.1. Lineage (NCBI taxonomy): Eukaryota > Metazoa > Chordata > Mammalia > Rodentia > Caviidae > Dolichotis > Dolichotis patagonum. Next base: position 20,990 of record PVJX010011887.1, on the reverse strand, counting down.
CTTTTAACCCTCCCTTCTCTTACGTCTGATAGGTGATCCTGCTCCACTTAGGTCTACCTGCTCCTGGGCAGCCAGCCACAGGCCTTACTGAGTTGAGTGGGATATTAATAAGAGAAAAAGTCAGATTCATGAGCCAAACCACAATAATGCTGACACTCAGGCAAAGGAAGGCTCGCGACACTGGCAGCATTGATTGTCAGGAGAGCCAACACTATCCAAGAGAAGCTGAATCCTGAGTAAGGAAAACACCAGACCAATGACCCAGCGGCTCACCCCATGGAGTCCTTCAAGGTCAGAGCAAGTTTAGTCACATGCCCTTGCTTTTGGTGTCCCTCCATGACAGCCTCACACCGAGACTGTGCAGTCTCTCCTGGGAATGTAGGCGCTCACATGTCCATAGCCATCCTCTGCCACCTCTCACCTCCTCACAGTCAGGAGTTCCCTGGCTCGAAGACACGCATGTTAACGGGATGCTGAAGGGGCGTATGGTGGAAAGGAGGAAGTGGCACACACACGTGGTCTGGAGATTTGCAAGATAGCAGAGATGCATTTGAAAACAGCCTTTGCAACCAAGTTGCAATGATTGAGCAAACTATCATGGCAGGACTGACACCCCCAGGCTGGCCCTGCAAATCTAGCTACTCTGTACTTCCCTTCACAGACATAAACATCCATTTGTGAGTTCTGCAAACACCATGCAAGCCAACATTTGGACTGGAGCAATGCTAACAGGGTTGCATAATCAGTAAACTCATCTTTCTGTTCTGTGCTTTTGCAATATTCTCTGAAAAGAATGCACTAGAGTCTTACAGATAAAAGTTGCCATGGAAGTAAGTTACTAGTACATAGAAATATAGGATTTTGAGTAAAATATATTTCACTTAGCTGATAAAAAGTACAGATTTTTTTTTCCTCCTCATCTGAAAACATATCCTTTTGCTGAATGGCTGACATGGAAATAGTCATCAAAAATTGAGAATATTAATCAGGAAAAACCTGTTCTTTCTTTGTTCTGAAACTTTGTAGATGGAAAAACCTACAGACAGAGAATGAAATGACTTTAAACCACAGGAACATCTAGTAATTTTCCCCTGAAAACCATTTGATGTTTCACGTCTTCCTCAGGTTCAATCTTGTTTGCCCCACTAATATTTGGGTAACGGCAGCACCCTTCTCTCCCACCCCAGCCATCCCCTCCCAGTGGTTCGCCTTGAGGGATTAATGAGCCATCTGGGGAGGACAGGACAGCTTACTTTAGAGCATTTTGTAGCACCTGATGATTTCTGTGCTATAAGTACTCATGCTGTGGACAATTTCAAGCTACCAACATGATGTCAACCAGCTTGCAGAATTCCTGAAAATTTAGCAGTGGGCTTTCAGGAGCCAGTTGGAGCCAGTTCTATCCCACCGCTGCCCCTCCCCTGTCTGTGTGCTTCTTATGTTTTCGCTCTGGAACCACAGACATGGCAAAGAGATACACTGCCAAAAAGTAAGGCAGGTTGCTGTCATGGTCAACACATTGCATTGTCCTTTATAAACTCTTTACCCAGTAAAAGTTGTTATAACTGACCTTTTGTAAATGCCTACAGAGTGCCAGGGTGCTTTATAAGTATTATCTCATTTACAGGCTCTTTGTGTTAACACCGGGAGGTAGGTACTATCATTATTCCCATCTAACAAGGGAGAAAGGCTCCATTTTCCTAGAGGGTCAGCAAGCCACCTGAAGTCACATAGTTGGTAAATGGAAGAGCTGGTACTGGAATGTGAGATCCCTGGTTGTGTTTCGATGGTAAGAAGGAAGCACAGTCTACAACCAAGTTGTAAGGACAAGTTTGACTTAGTTGAGGAACTAGGAAGAAAAAAAAATCCCAGTCAAACAATCGTCAGTGAAATGGGTTTCAGTGTTGCCTTAGCAGTTGTTTTTATCATACAGTTCATGGATAGATTTTGAGACGTCTGCAAATTTGAATGAGGAAAAATCACATTTCTATTTTTACTAGTCTCATGTGTTCGCTTCGACAGCACATATATTTTTACTAATCTCTAACTAAAATTTCTTCAGTTATGAATGTTGGCAACAGATAACAGAAATATTTACAAAATCTGTGACTTTGTCACTAAGAGAAATCACAGGCCTTTTTCACTCCACATTGCAGTCATAGCAGTAATCTCCAAATATCAGTACCTTGAAATTACAGTAATTATGAGGCCTACTGCTCTATCTTATTTAACATGTCAACAAGTACATAAATTAATATATCACAAACTTGTTCACATGTTCATAACTGTTTTGAGTAAATTGGGATTCTTGTGATCCTATTTTTATGTTAAAAACACTTGTTTTTCTGAGAAGGGGTTCATAAGCTTCACAAGAAAGCCTAAGGCATCAATGGCACAAAAGGGGTTAAGAATCTTGGCCCTCCAGAGTAATTTGCCTGCCACCCTGATTGATCCACTTCCTCTCCAGAAGGCCTGAGGACTAGCTCAGCCCCAGAGAGCCCAGGAGCACGCCACTGCAAATGCCACAAGGATTCTAGAATGTACAACCCGCACTGCTCCCTCTCCAGGAATAACAGGCCCTTTGATGGCCAGTTAGAAAGGTACTCCTGAGACCACTATGTCTGCTTTTCAGAAAATCAGCATGCTTATTTATTTAGGATGCTTGGGCACACTTGGATGCCCACAAGGCCCAGGATGTGCCCATGGCCTGCAACCATTGACAGGCACCCCAACATGTTTCCCCCAAGAGATAGTGTGGGACCGACAAATCAGTCCTTCCTGGGAAATGGCTGAGCAGGAGCTTTCAGAAGTAAAGATGAAATGGCAGGGCAGCTGAGGGAAGCATAGGGAAGGGGCTGAGTCAAACCCTCAACTACTCGTCCAGGGCATGCTAGAAGTCCTGTTCAATGGAGTAGGGGCACTGTCCTGTCCTCCTGGGGCTGAATCATGCCAGGGTGGCTCTGCTGCTGTGCCTTTGTCTTCCTCGATGAGGCTCCAGGTTCTCATTTGAGGCCAAAATGAAGAGCCCCTACCCCAGACAATGTCTGCCACAGAAGGACTCTAGAACAAGTGTCTTACTATTTTGATGGAAAAATACTAACAGCATGGGACTTCCAAGGGCTCTGGGGCCCAACTCTTCTTGGCTTGAGTATCAAAGAATTCCAAGCCCACAGGCACCTGTAATGAAGGAAACGAAGCTGCAGTTTGGATCGATCATTTCTACCTCAGACTGAAGGCTCTTTGAGGTGATGGCCTTTGAGCATACCAAGGCCAATGCACCTTCCCTTCTTAACTTGCCTGTTCACATTTCATCTTTCTGGGAAATTTTTTTCTTTTCTTTTTTTCTTTCTTTTTTAAAATCAATCTTGCCATTCTATGGCTCTGTGACAGGGAGCAAGGCATTTACCTTTTCTCTGCCTAAGAGTCCTTCTTTGTGAAATAGAGAATAATAAGTGAGTCTTTCCGTTAGGTGCTGCAAGGGTTAGAAAGAGACCCTGTAACTCTGATACACCGTGTCTGATCCAGCACTCCCCAAGAACCAACCATTGTCACTGTTCTTGGCATGATGTGAGAGGCACCCATGCCATGTGTGCATGGCAAATGGGGCAGGCTCAGTAAATGTTCAAGACCTCTCTCTTCCTCCTCATCTCCTTTCTCATTCCATCACTTTAAATCCAAGGAAGGTTACAGAGAACTGCGGTGATGGGTGCTCAGGAGCTGAGGGGCTACAATCAGCCATGTGTGGGTGAGTTGCTGGCCTTCTGGGCTTTAGGCCAGTGAGCTTCACCTTCACACCAAATCCAGTGCTTAGGGTAGTTTCTTCACCAGTGCACTGAAGACTCCATCACATGCTGCTAGAAAAGCTCTGAGATATAGGATGAAAGGTTTGACATCAGTGTCTATCGCAAACTATTACAATTTAAGAACAAGGATGAGACCTAGTTCTGATCTTTGAAGTCCTCAGTGTGGAAAGCCCCTAGATACCACCTAGTCTTAGTTACATCTTGCATCCAGGGTAAACTGAGGCTCAGGATGGAGAACAGTCAGAACTCTGGCAGAAACCTCCTGGCTCCTGTCTGGCATTCTTCTGGCTCCCTTGTGGTGGCAGTCCCCAGGTGCCTTCTGAACACACGCCCTGAGAGCTTGCAAACAATGTCCAGCTCAAAGGCCTCTGTCTGCCAGGAGATGTCTGTGGGGTGAGGAATTCTCCAACATGGTGTATTACCACCCACGCTGCCTTTCCATTCTGCTTCTCTCCAGTTGGCCATGAAAGACATGATAAGAAAGAGAAAAAAGACTGCAAAGAGCAAAAGTGCTCATAGGGTAGGAAGCAAGTTCTCTTCCTGGTTTATTCCAAGTTACAGGCTAAGTGCATCGAGTCCCATTGTAGCGAGTTCCCAGACTCAGGCAAGAGCATGGCGGCAAAGTTGTACTCTACGGCCTAGAAGTGGGCACCCAGAAAGATTGCTGCTTCATTCACCCAGGACTTCCAATTTACTCAGCAGACAGCCAGGCCTCTGAATACTTGGCTGTCTCTACCCTACTCAGCCACTCCCAGCTCTCAACCATTCATCCTTTCAGTGGAGACAGTTTTACTTATTTTGAGATCCCCTACTCCCAACCCTGTTTTCCTTTCATAAATTGCCCCTCTTTCCAATGGTGTTTAATAATATAGCTCCCAGAAAATGATCCAAGGTTATTTCTGGATCCAGCCCAATATCTACTTTGTTGCAGAATATGTGTCAAAAACTATGAATATCTTCCAACCCCCTAGAGAGCCACGGATTGTTTAAAAAAAATCATACCAGTGTTGGAATGTAATATTGTACAACTACTTTGAGAAAACAGTTTGGGAATTTCTCAACAAGTTAAATATATGCCTTATGAGCCATGCATTTTACTGCTGAATATTTACCTAAAAGAAATGAAAGTGTGCATCCACATTGACACTTGTACACCCAGGTTGACAGTGGTTGTATTTATCATTGCCAAGAAACAGGAAAAAATCCAAATGGCCATCAACAGGTGAATGGATAAAAAACACTAGCATGATCCATACAGTAGAATACGGCTGAGCAATAGAGAGGAATGAATAACTGATACACGTATGTATAACAAAAAGAATGGGTCGTGGTCATCACACTGAACGAAAGACCCCAACATAAGAGTCCTGATTCTATGGTTCTGGTCTCACAAAGCCCTAGAAAATGCACACAACACATCAGTGGTTATCTGGGGGTGAGGGACATGGGTCCGAGGGAGAAACTCCTCCCCATTCCCCTCGACTCCTACATCAACCTTCTCCCAAGGGGCTGTCTCTGCCCTCTGGTCTCTGCTTTCCAATTTGTCCCTCACACTGCAGTCAGAGTGACCTTTCTAAAACACTGATCTCATCATCTTCCCTGTTAAAAAATATGGAGGCTTCCTTACTCTCTCTAGGCAAAGTTCTAGAGCACGGCCTTCAGAGTCCTCCACATAACCCTCCATGTGCCCTCTTTGTCATGTGCTTCAGTCATTTGGATCCCCTGGTGCTCCTAAACTCACATATTTAGGGCCTAAGCAAAGGCCTAACTGCTTGAGGGTGATGGCCTAATGCTACACGACCTGTTCCTCATAGCCAAGTGGCCTCTGAGTCGCAGGTAAGCTCTCCATTCCCTGAACCTAAACATCACTCAGTCTAGACCCTTGGGCTTCTACGCATCCCTCCACCCACTGAGAGAGGACTTGGGTAGGGTGCTGGACTTGCAGCTCAGTGGGTAAGGTGGACTACGGCACATGCGAGAGCGCTAGACACTGAGAGAGAAAGGCCTTGCGCATGATGAAGCCTGCACTGGGCAGAAAGAACGCCTCCCCACCAATTTGTACTCTGTGCTTAACATAGTACCCAATGGACAGAGGTACTCAGGAAATGTGGAAGGAATAAATTCTGCCTGAGAAGACCAGAGAAAGCTTGCCAGAAGAAATGACATCTGAGTGGGACCTTAAGGAATGATTGAGATTCTGATGGGGAAGGAAGACAGAGTGGGAGATGCAGAGGTGGAGCAGGAAAGACTGCCCTGAGCGAACCAGTCTTTCACAAATAATGATACAGGGCTGTGAGCACTGACTTTAGAAAATGGGACTGTCTTGAAGGGGTTTTAGAAGAGGCCGTATTTGAGAATTTGTTTTGCTTTTGTTGTTATTGTCATTGTCATTGTTTTCTAGGGACAGGGTCTCAGTATGTACTGCAGGCTGGCTTTGAATTTGCTTATGTAGTCCAAACTGGCCTCAAACTCGCAGCAATCCTCCTGCCTCAGCCTCTCAAGTGCTGAGTTTACAGGAGTACTCTACCATGCTCGGCAATGTTTGTTTTGTGTTTAGTCATTGATGTTCTGTTTATTTATTGGTCTGTCTCTTCCATTAGCCTAGAAGCTTCCTGATGGCAGCATATGTATATCACTACAACTTGACTGCAACAAGGGCATAGGAACGTCCATGATTGAGTCTACTCTGAAAATGCCCCTGTGTAATTAGCGTCACTGACAGCCTTCTTACTAAATCACCAGTGCTGCCAATTCTTTTGTATCTCCATTAACAGAGTAAGAGAGAAGAAATATCTACAATAATGTCCACATGAGTCTTTGGAAAGCTAGTGTATTTAGAACCCTGCCTCCTCTTTCTCCCCTCCCTCCTCCTGGCTTTCTCTTTATTTCCCACTTTTAGAGTATTGTAAGCGAGGTCAACATCTGAAAACACTCAGGACGATAGGCAGAGAAGTGTGACTTTCAGCCTGTGTGCTGGGGCCTGGCAGAGCCAATGCCAGGACTGTGTCACAGGAGAGCCCCATCAGAAGTCCATGCAGAGATGGAAAAGAACCATTAAGAGCTTAAGGAAGAGTCTGAACTGAAGGCAAGGCTTGGGGGTTATTTTAGAAAGGATGTACCTGTGGTACGTATCACCCACAGGTGTGTACAGGTGATAATCACAAATGGATAGAAATAAAATGTGCTGCCTTACATGCAAGTCAGAAGCATAGTGTATGTGCAAGCCTACACCATGCAATTCCTTAATGGAGACACGAAATAGAGGGCACAGCCATCAGAAGTGAGGTTATGCTAAATGCCCTGATGATTCCATCTAATAGAGATTTAGAAGCCCACAGCTTCTAAAATGCTAGGGAATTATTAGGACTGAATGACCTATTATCTAGGAAAAGGGTGTAGAAGGATGTCACCAAAATTTTCATAGTGTCTGGTGAATGTCATCACTATTGGAGTGGTCTGGGAAGAAGGTAAATTGAATTTTATACTCATTGAGTTGAAGATGGGGGCTAGTGAGTCAGGTGAGTAAAATGTGCCATCTCAAATTTGGATCTGGTGCTCAGGTGATAGGTTGAAGTTCCAGATTTAAGCCCTGGTTTACTTCATACCCAAACAAGCATGGATGGGACAAATACATTAGGAAGTAAAACCATTTACAAAAGGTAACAAAGAGGATAATAATCCTTGGGAATAAACATGACAAGCACTGTAAAAAATCTCCGTGCAGGAAATTGTAAAACTCTTTAAAGGCTCAAAAGTAGAATGACTCAACATTGTAAAGATGTCAGTTCTGTTTGACTTACAAAGATCAATAAATTCCAATAAAATATACCAACAAGCTTCGTTAATAATGCTAGGTAACTTGGCATTAAACTTCATGTGGCCAAAATAAACACACAAGAATAGTCAATAGAACATGCTAAGGGCACTTCTGGCCCAAATCAAGAAAGACTAGCCCCATTTCTCCTGGGTCCTCCCTCTTACAACTAAAAAACTTGGACACATTGCAAAGCTATATGAATATACTTAACAATACTGAACTGTGTACTTACAAATGGTTAAGATGGTAAATTTTATGTTCCATTTAGTTTTCCACAATTAAAAAAATTAAAGCAAAGTACAGAAACAAACAAAATCCTAGACATTAAATTAAATTTTAAAAATACACGTGTGGGAAGACTGTAGAAAGTAGAAAAAAAAGGTGAGCAACCTAGCATTGTAGACTTGAGAAACTACATAGCACTTTGTGATAAGCCATGGGATTGGGGAGGGTTGGAGCTCTAATTTTGTCCTTTTATCAAAGTTGTGTAGACTATTCTGAGTCTTTTGTATTTCTACAGAAATGTAAGAATCAAAATGTTAGTCTTTATGAAAAATGATGTTGGCAGCTTGATAAGGGATTGTGTTTTCTGATCTTTATTATTTTCTTCTGTTTCTTTTTGCCTTTATTCTGCCTTTTATTTTTAATTTCTCAAGGAAAGATATGAGGGTATTTCATAACTTTCTTCTTTTCTAATAGATTTACTTGGTGTTAAATAAATAAATAAAAGTAAAAGAAAAAACACACAAAATAACCTTTTTTAAAAAAAAATTACATAGCAATGAGTTCCCCTGGTTTCCTTAATGAGTGTCACACATTCCGAGAAGGGGGTGCTTGAAGGTCTAACATAAAACAAAGAAAAAAAGGCAAAAAAGAAAAAAAAGAGCTTGCAGGCAATCAGATATAAGCGCCATCAGTACACTACTTCATCCAACAACCGCAGATACACATGATTTGTAAATTCACATGAAACATTCACTAAGGTAGATCACATTCTGGGCCATAAAAACACACCTGAACAAGTGTAAAAGAAGAGGAACTCTACTATATTTGTTCTCAAAACATAACCAAATTAGAAAGATAGCTGGCAATACCAAAACTCATAGAGATGAAACAACTTTTTTTTCTCTTTTAAACATTTTTAAATTTTATTTAAAGAAAGAAAGGAAAATTAAAAAATAGAAAAAATGAGAAAAAAGTAAAATACAGAATTCAAAAAAATTAACATCATAAAATCATTAGTTGATACATTACATATTGTCATCTTAACAATAGTTGTTAAAGTTACAAGACCAAAGCATAAAAAGAGGCTAGATGCTCAAACATTGACAGTGCAAACTCCTCTGTTCAATGATCTAACAGTAATTTAGTAATATGGTCATCTATCTTACACACTATACATACTGTTATAACCTTTAGAGCACTTTCCTTCCCTTTCACTTTCACAATATCTATTATACTTTTTGGGTCCCATTATTCTGTCAGTTCTTATTATTTTTTACACTAGAGAGACAATGTGATATTTACTACTGTGAGTCTTGTTTATTTCACTAATAAGAATATTCTCAATTTGGCTCCATTTACCTATAAAGGCCTCAAGATCATCCTTTTTATACCTGAATAGTATCCCATTGTATAAAAATACCACATTTTTTCATTCACTCTGCAGTTGAAGGGCATTTTGGTTGTTTCCAAGATTTAGCTATCACAAACTGTGCCGCTATGAACATGGGTGCACATATGTCACTGTGACATGACCTTTTCAAATTTTATGGGAAAATACCCAGGAGGGGAATAGCTGGATTGAATAGAACTTCCAATCTTAGTTTTTTGAGGAATCTCTATACTGATTTCCATAGTGGTTGTACCACTCCCATCAACAGTGGGGAAGTGTTCCTTTTTTCCCTGCATCCTCACCAACATTTGTTATCAATTGTTTTCTTGATAGCAGCCATTCTTTCCGGGATGAGATGAAATCTCAATGTTGTTTTAATTTGCATTTCTCAAAAGCCAGTGATGGTAAACATTTCTTCATATATTTATTTGCCATTTGCATGTCTTTATCTGAGAAATGTGTGTTCATCTCAAATGCCCATTTTTGGAGAGGGTCTTTGAATTTGGGGGGCTTAATGTTTTTCAGCTCTTTATATGTTCTGGATATAAGTCCTTTGTCTGAGGGATTGTTGGCTAAAATTCTTTCCCATTTTGTGGGTTTTCTTTTCATTCTGTTGGTGATTTCTTTTGAAGTGCAAAAACATTTTAATAATATGAGATCCCAGTTGTTGATTCTTTGAAGTGTTTCCCATGCAGTTTGCTTTTTGTTCATGAATTCTCTCCCTACCCCTATGTCTCCAAGATTTTTATCTACCATGTCCTCCAGTATATTTAGTGTTTTTGTTTTAATATTTAGATCCTTAATCCATTTTGACTTTAATTTAGTGTATGGTGATAGGCATGGGTCTATTTTCAGTCTTTGGCATGTGGAAAGCCAATTTTTCCAACACCATTTATTAAAGAGCCTATCTTTTTTTTCCAGTGAACATGTTTAGTCCCTTTGTCAAATATCAGGTGGCTGAGTGTCTTTGTAGTTGTGTTTGTATCTTCTAATCTATTCCCTTGATCCTCAGGTCTATTTCTTTGCCAGTGCCATACTGATTTTATTACTGTGGCTTTGTAATATAGTTTCAAGTCAGGAATTGAGATATCTCCTGTCTTCCCTTTGATGCCCAGAATCACCTTTGCTATTCTAGGTTTCTTCTGTTTCCAGATGAATAACCAACATTGTGAAAATGGCCATACTCCCAAAACTGTTATGCAGATTCAATGCATTCCCAATCAAAACACCATTAACATACCTTAGATATCTAAACTCCTAACACTTAAACTGACCAATAGATGGGTCAAAGAAGAAATCTCAAAAAAATTTTTTTAAATTTTTTTAAACTAGATAAAAATGTATATACAACTTACCAAAATTTGTGAGGTGTGGCAAAAGCAGTGATAAGGAGATTTGTAGTGTTGAATATATACATTAGAAAAAAGAAAGTTATAAAATCAATAATCTAAATTTCTCTTTCAGGAAACTAGTAAAAAAAAGGCAAATTAAATCCAAAGTATGGATTACGAGCAAAGAAAACTATAGACCAGTATCGCTTATGAACAGAAATGTAAAAATGATCAGCAAAATGTTATCAAATTGAATCCAACAATGTGTAAAAGGAAATATATATCATGACTAAGTGGGATATATGCTAGCTATGTAAGGTTGGCTCAACATTTGAAGATCAGTTAACATAATCCATCACATTGGCAGGCTGAAGAAGAAAAACCACATGATAATATTGATAGATCAGAGAAAACATTGAACAAAGTATAATACTCATTCATGATAAAATGTCATAATAAACTAGGGCTGGGGGGAAATTCCTTAATAAAGACTACTTAAAAAATACTTAATGATGAGAAACTAGAAGCTTTCCCACTAGGACTGGGAATAAGGCAAGGGTCTCTCCTCTCATCACTTCATTTTAACCTCAATTTGAAACTCCTAGCTAATGTAATAGGACAAGAAAAGAAAATTTGAAATAGACAGAATGATGGTGAAGAAATGAAATTATCTTTGTTCACAAATTACACAGTCATGTAATAGAAAAATCTGAAAAATTTCAACAGCAACAAGTCTACTGTAACTAAGAATTATACCAAAGGTGCAGGACATAAGATTATGTACAAAATTCAACCACTGTTTTTATATATCAGCAAGTAACAAGTATAATTTGAAATAAAAATAGTAAGTATTTACATTAGCATCACCCAAATCTAAATGCATAGATATACATTTAAGAAAATATGTACTGTCTCTATTAAGAAAACTACAAACTCTGATAAATGACATCAAAGAACCAAATAAATGGCTATAATGTCAACTTATTAATTCCTCTTAACAATTTATAATTTCAATGTAGCTCCAGTCAAAATCCCAGCAAGTTGGGGCTACCATCAAACTGATTGTAAAGTTTATATGGGAAGTCCGGGGATTTAGCTCAGTGGCCTAAGCGCCTGCCTGGCAAGTGCAAGGTTGTGAGTTCGATCCCTGGTACAAAAACAAAAGTTTATATGGAGAGATCGAAGACCCAGAGTAGACAGTCCTGAAGGAGAAAAATGAATTCTGAGCACTGAGGCTACCTGACCTCAGGGCTTCCCACAAGGCTACAGTAATCAAGACAAAGGATAGATAACTAAATCAATGAGAATAGAAAGCCCAGAAATAGACTCAGAGAGATAGAGCCAGCTAATCTTTGACAAGGCAGTGAAGGCAGTATAATACAGTAAAAAGATTGTCTTTACAATAAACAGTGCTGGGACAACTGGATATCAACATGCAAAAATGAATCTAGATACACTTAACATCTTTTACAAAAATTAACTCAAACTGAACCATAGACCTAAATGTACAACACTGAATCATAAAACTCCTAGAAGAAAATATAGGAAAAAACCCTTAGATGATCATTGGAATGTCAATGACTTTATTCATTCATTTATGTATTTAGGTTTTATTTTTTGTACCGGGGATCGAACTTATGATCTCGTGCTTGCCAGGCAGGTGCTCAAGCCACTGAACTAAATCCCCGGCTCTCATTTATGTATTTAGAGAAAGCATCTCACTACATAGTCCAGCCTGACCTAGAACTCACGGCAGTCCTCCTGCCTCAGCTTCCTGAGTGCTGGGATTATAGCTATGCACCACAAATGCATAGCCTGACTGTAACTTTTTAGATACACTATCCAAGGCATGACCTACCAAAGAGGGACTTGACATGCTGGACTTCAAGTAAAAGCAAAACCTTCAAATCTATAAAAGAAAATGTCAGGAGAATGAGAAGAGAAGTAACAGAGCGGGAGAAAATATTTATGGAAAACACATTTGATAAGGGATTACTATCCCAAATATGTTTTTAAAACTCTTAAAATTTAGCAATAAAAAACACACAACTTAATTAAAAATGGGCAAGATTCTTTTTTTCAGGTTTATTTTATTTTATGTTAATGTTTTTAAAATTTTATTTAAGGAGAAAACAAAACAGAAAAAAGGGTAGCAACAATACAGAGTTCCAAGAAAAAAAGAAATGAACCAAAAAAAACCCACTAAGAAATCACTACTTGATGAATTACATACTGTCATCTTGGAAATAGTTGTTCAAGTTACAAAATTAAAGCACACAAAGTAGACATTCATACAGTGAGACTGTTAACAGTTCTGCTCCACGATCTAACAAAAACAGTAATATGGTTCCCCATCTTACACACTTAAACATACATGCAGTTATATCCTTTAGAGTACTTTCTTTTCCTCTCTTAAAAATCGGCAAGATTCTTGAATAGACATATCACCAAAGAAGATATACAGATGAGAGCAAGCATATGAAAAGATGGTGCACATCCTATGCCATCATGGCAATATAAATTGAAATAATGAGATACCACTATGCATATATTAGAATGCCTGAAATCTCTAATACTGATGTCAAATACTGGTAAGGATGTGGAGCAACAGGAACTCTCATTGATTGCTGGCAGAAATGCAAAATGGTACAGCCACTTTGGAAGATAGCTTGGCAGTTAAAAAATTAACATACTCTTACATTTTAATACAGCAATGATGCTCCTTGGTATTTACTCAAAGAACTTGAAAACCTATGTCTGCATAAGAACCTATAAATGGGTGTTTACAGCAGCTTGATTCATAATCGCCCAAACTTGAAAGTATCCAAGATGTACTTCAGTAGATGAAAGAGTAAATAGACTGGCATGGCCATAAAACAGAATTTTTTTGTACCAGGGATTGAACTCTCAACCTCACACTTGCCAGGCAGGCGCTTAAGCCACTGAGCTAAATCCCCAGCTTATAATAGAGTATTATTCCACGCTAAAATGAAGTGAGATATCAAGTGATGAAAAGGTATGGGGATTATAGTAGCCACTGGTCATTTTCTGTTATTCAGTTCAGAATACCCTATAATTCTTTCATTCTTTTGAATGGTTTTATAATATTTTGTTATGTTTGATATTATTGTATTTGAAGCCATGCTCAACTATTGCAAAGAAAGAGACATTATGGTAGCTACTGTTAATATCCGGTTGTCTTGTTGTGAAGTGCTGTATTGCTTATGTTGTTCTGTTCTGATCTGCTTTGTTCTGTCCTCTTTTGTTCTACTTTCTTTAAAATAAAAAAAAAACTGAAAAAAAGGAAAAAGTGTGGGGAAACATTAAGTGCATATTACTAAGTGAAAGTCAATTTGAAAAGGTCAGATGGAAAGGTTTACTATAACCCTATCAAGAATTAAAAAGACTAAACAAAGTCACATAAATCAGGGATGGTCAGTCCTCCACTTTACACCCAACCACTGGTGTTATCGAAGGTCAGTGGGGAGTTGAACCGTAACAACCCCAACCAGCAAATCCGTGAGGCAGAGAAAGGCAGGACTGGATCGCATGCTCTTCTGCCTTCCTTAGCTATAGCTCTCTTTCACTTTGCAGCAAAACGGTAAAGTGGCTCAGCCCTCTACTTCCCTTCTCCTTAGAAGGTCCAAGAGGTGACCAAAAGATAGGACAAGTTGGTGCTCTCTTTTCTGGGGAAGGTAGCAGCAGAGTGAAGGGACAACTTGAGCTTCTAGCCCACCATCAGTAAGAAGACTGTATCAGTCAGTGGTCTACTTTTGCCAAGATGGTGCTAGTAGGCCCAGCAAGAAATTGAACCATATATCCATATACCCCACTTGAACCTCATGTTACAAGTTAACACCAGGATTGCCTGCTAAAACATAAGATTAAACACTATTCAAAGTCTCACAGTGCAGTAAAATGTCAAGAATATGATTTTTAAAACCATTCATCATACCAGGAACCATGAAAATCACAACTTGAGTGAAGATGATCAACAGGTGTCAACATCAAGATGATTAAGATATTGGAATTGCAATTTTACAATGGTCATCTTAAGGGTTCAATAAGCAATCACAAATACACTTGAAACAAGAAGGTAGAAAATTTCAGAATGTGCTGAGTGTGGTGGCACGTGCTTATAATCCTCACACTTGGGAGGCTGAGGCAGGAGGATCATTGCAAGTTGGAGACCAGCCTGGGCTACAAAGTGAGCTCAAGGCCAGCCTGAACTGCAGATCGAGACTCTGTCTCAAAAAGACCCCCCCCCTCAAAAAAACCCAAACAAACAAAAACCAAATTCAAATGACAAGGGATTTTTCTTCAGGAATCACGGACACCAGAAGGAAGTGGCACAACAGTTTTTTTGAGTGCTGAAAGAAAAGAACTGTCAACCCTAAATCACATATCTGGGCAAAAATATCCTTAAGTAATGAAGGGGAAATCAAGATAGTCTCAGAGGGAGGAAAACTAAGAGATAGCATTGCTAATGATCCTCCCTTGAAGAATGCCTGAAGGAAGTTGTCTACACAGAAAGGAAATGATAGAAGGCTTGAAATTTCATAAAGGAGAGAAGAGATGCAGAATGAGTAGAAATAATGGTAAGTATAACAAATGAGTCTTTCCAAGTATAAGAAACTATTTTTTTCTCAGGAGTTTCCTAAATCATAGCTGATTGATGAAACAAAAACTATAACACCATCTAATGAGATACTTGCTATGTATAGAGGAAATCCTTATGATAATTATATTTTTAAAATAAGGAGAGTAAAAGGACCTAAAAAGTAAAATTTCTACATTTTTAATACTACTAAAATGTAGACTGTAGGCTATTATTCATTATATATGTAGTACCATAACACCTAGAATAATCAATAAGAAAACCATACAATGTGATATAATACAAAGGAAATATAAACAGATAGAATTCTAACGTATATTTACACAAAGCATGGAAATGCAAAAGAAAGGGGGAGGGAGGGAGAGAGGAAGAGAGAGAGAGGTCTAGAGAAGGGAAAGAGTAAACAAATAATAAAACAGCAATTGAGGTGGAACATAGCAAGAACATCCTTACACTTATGTGGTCTAAACCCACCAATTAAAAGACAGAGATTACCAGAGTAGACCTAAAAAGCCACCACCCAGCTACTTTCTATTACAAGGTATTCCATGGAAAGTTTACAGTTAAAGGATGGAAAAAGATATATCATGCAAATACTAATTTGTAAAAAGCAGCAGTGGCTATATTAATATCAGAAAAAGACTTAGGGCAAACAAAATTATTAGAGGCAGACAAATATCACATGATAAATTAATCAGTCCTCTAGGAAAACATAATGATCCTAAGTATACATGCACCAAAAAACAACTTAAAACACATGCCATAAACACTGAGAGACCTAAAAGAAGAAATAAATCCACAGTTATAGTTGTGATCTTCTGTACCTCACATTCACTAGGGGATACAATTCCTAGATAGAATCACCAAAGATAGAGAAATCATAAATAATTCATCACCTAGCAAGATCTAGATGACAGTTATAGAACACTACACACAACAACAATAGGTGACATATTTGTTTGAAGGACCTATGGGGCATATACCAAGATAGACCATATTTTGAGCCCTAAAATACACCTTGGCAAATTTAAAAGCAATAACATCAGACACAGTGTGTTTTCTGATCACAGTGGACTTCAACTAAAAATCAGTAACCGAGCAAAATCAAGAAAGTCTCTACACATTTGGAAATTAAATAATTCATCTCAATAACTAAAAGGGTAAGTCTCAAAGGAAATTTAACAATTCTTTGAGCTGAGTGGAGATGAAAACATGACTTATAAAAATGCGTGGGACACAGCTAAAGCAGTGTTGAGAGAGAAATGTATAGCTCTAAATGCCTATGTGAGAAAAGAGGAAAGGTCTTGAATTAATATCTGAGTTAAACCAACAATCTAAGCTTACCTTTCAGTAACTTCAGAAGTACAAAACAAACCTAAAACAGCAGAAGCTAAGAAATAATGAAGATAAAAATCAATGGAAGTGAAAACAGAAAACAATAGAAAACTCAATGAAGTACAAAGCTAGTTATTTGAAAATAGCAAGAAAATTGACCTCTAGCAAGAGTAAAATGATACAATGTACAAATTGTCAATTTCGGGAATGAATCATGGAATAACACAGACTTGATGGACATCAAAAGGAAAATAAAAGAATATTATCAAAAAGCCTATACATATAAACTTCACAACTTAGATGAAGTAGACAAGTTCCTTGCATAGGAAAAACTATTAAAATAACTTGAAAAGCCTTAGCACTATTGAAGAAATTGAATTTGTAACTTAAAAACATTCCCTATATTTCCAGACTTAAATGGTTTTATTGGAGAATTTTATGGAACAGTAAGGAAGAATTAATAATAATTCTGCAGAACACAGAATGAATAATAATCCTGCAGAAAAAAAGAAGGGAAAGAAACACTTCTCTATTTCATGAAATTAAGTGTTGCTTGATAAGAAAACCAAAGACGGTACAAAAAGAAAATTACAGACTAAGACTCCTTCATGGAAACAGGTGTGAAATTCCTTAAGAAATTATTAGCTAACTGCAACACAGTGTTCAATACATGATCAGAATCATACTCTAATGTTTAAGTAAATGAAGTTATAGTTAAAAACCCTTGAAAAGGAAGTCTCCATACCTACATGATTTTGCTGGAAAATTTTACTAGATTTTTGACAGAAAATTAGTACGTCTGTTACACAATCTCTTTCAGAAGGAAGTGGCAGGAAGATTTCCCATCTCATTTTGTGTCAGTGTAGAGTATGAAAATTGCAAACGAATGTCTTCCATGAATTTAAATTTTAAAAATCAATGAAACATTAATTCCCAAATCAAATCCAAGTAAACATACAAAATCCCCAAACAAATCAATATAAAAATATGTCACCACCAAGTAGAGTTTATATTGGATTACAAGCTGGCTCACCATTTGTGAATTAATCTATATTAGTCACAATATTAACAGGTTGGAATGAAAATCACATTAGCATATGAAGAGCCAGAGAAAAAGAATTTGACAAATTCAACGTCCTTTCATCATAAAAACTCCCAGAACACTAAGAATTAAGGAGAACTTCCTCAACTCAGTAAAGAACATCTCCAAATGCCTACAGCTAGCATGCTTAATGATGAAAAACTCTCTGATTTCACTCTAAAACTGTAAATGAAGCAAAGATCTGCTCTCACCACTGATAGTCAACAAAGTACTTGCAATTATACCAGGTATAACAAGGCAAGAAAATGAAATAAAAAGCATATCGATCAGGAATAATAAAAAATCCTGCCTGTTTACATGGAAAAATGAAAGGAAGTGACAAAGTAATTCCTAGAGCTAGTTCAACAGTCAACCCACAAAAGTTAATCACATTTTATA
Organism: Dolichotis patagonum; assembly: GCA_004027295.1. Taxonomy (NCBI): domain Eukaryota; kingdom Metazoa; phylum Chordata; class Mammalia; order Rodentia; family Caviidae; genus Dolichotis; species Dolichotis patagonum. The sequence continues at coordinate 2,991 of PVJX010011887.1, read as the reverse complement.
CACTAACAACTCACATTTGGAAACCAAAACTAAAATCGTAATATCATGCATCATAGAGATAGATGTATACAAACAATGGTATAGAATTGAGTCAAGAAGTCAACCTTATATTTATAGTCAGTTGATTTTTGACAAGGGTTCCAAGACAATATAATGTGGAAATGACAGTCTTGCTGATAAATGAAAAACTGGATGTGGAACTATTTTTTATTATGTATAAAAATAGGCAAAGAACCTGAATATGCATTTTTTAAAGAAGACAAATGGCCAACACATATATGAGAAGGTGCTCAACATCATCAATCATCAGGGGAATCATAGTAAAGCACAAGAAGATACTACCTCACGCCTGTTAGGGTGGCTATTATGAAAAAGAAAAGTGACAAGAAGTGTTTGGGAAGTTGTAGGGAAAAGGGAATCCATGTAACCCTTGATGGAAATATAAACTGGGATAGCCATTATGGAAGAAGAGTATGTAAGTACCTCAAAAGATTAAAAGATAGAGCTATCATATGATCCAGCAACCCTACGTCTGACTATATAGCCAAAGGAAATGCTATCATTACCTCATGGAGATATCTGTGTCCCCATGTTCATTGTAGCATTATTCACAATTGTCAAGATATGGAAACAACCTAAGTGTCACTGATGGATGGATGGATGGATGGATGAAGAAGATGTGATGTGTGTGTAAATAGTGATATGTATGTAGATGTGATATATGCACCTGTATATTTGTACACACATATTAATCCATAAAAAAGAAAATCCTGCTACTTGTGACAGCATGGATGAATATGGAGGATATTATGCTAAGTGAAATAAGTCAGGCATAGCAGACAAATATTGTATAACCTCATGTGTGGAAACTAAAAACGCGGAGCTTATAGAAGCAAACCGTAGGAAGATTGTCAGCAGCTGCTGGTGGGGGAGATGTTCAAAGTGCGTAAACTTTCCATCATAAGATGCATAAATTCTAGGCACTTAATGAACAGTATGATAACTATAGTAAATAACACTATTTTTCTTCAAATTTTATATGTGCTTACCACATACACACATGCACAAAAATGGTTAACTATGGGTGCTAATAGATGTGTTCATTAATTTGATTGTGGTAATCAGCACCCGATGTATACTTACTTCAAATCATCACATTGTATACCTTGATTATATGCATCATATTTGTTAATTACATATTTTGAAATACTTCAGAATGGAAGGTAATTCTAAATGTAAGAATTAAATTTTCAAACTCTTAGAAGAAACATAAAAACAAATCACTGTGACCCTGGATTAGACAAGGGTTTCTTAGATTTGATTGCAAAAATGTAAGTGATAACAGAAAACTAAATAGACTTCATCAAAATTAAAACCTTTGTGTTGCAAATGATATAATCAAGAAGGTGGAAAAATGACCTAGAATTGGAATAACTAAGTATACTAAGTTTCATACTAAGATTCAGATATCTTTAAAGAACCTAGTATTGAAAGTATAGGAAAAACCCCTACAACTCAACAACAGAAAACAAGTAAATCTTAAAAATTAGCAAAAATTATCAGAGGAGATATACAAATGGACAGTAAACACATGGAAAGATGCTCAGAAAGATCTTTAGTTAACAGAGAATTGCAAATCAGACAAGATTGGGTGTGTTCAACAATGGTATGGCCGTAGAATTGCAAATCAAAGCCACAATGCAGTAACACTTCATACTCACTAGAGTGACAGCACTCCAAAAGATAGAAAATTATAAGTATTGACAAGGGTATGGAAAAATTGGAAACTACACATTGTAGGTAAATGGCATGATGGTACGGTCACTTTGGAACACAGTTTGGCAGTTACTCAGAATGTTAAACAATTACTACACAACACAGACATTCTACTTCTAGGAATGTATGCAAGAAAATTAAAACAAATGTTCATGTAAAAACATATATGTGAATGCTCATAACAATATTATTTATAACAGCAAAAGACAATAACAAATTTCTATCTGCTGATGAGTGAAAAGATAAAATGTGGTCTATGTCATCAAATATTATTTGGCAATAAAAAGGAACTATGATATATGTTGCAACACAGATGAAGCTTGCAAATATTACTCTAAGAAAAAGAAATCAATTATAAGAGTCTACCAAACATATGATTTCATTTATAGGAAATAATTAAGAATAGGAAAGTCCATAGATACAGAAAGCAGATTAATAGCTGCCAGGAATTGGTGGGTCAGGGGAATAGGGAATGGTTACCAATGGGTGTGTTGTTTCTTTTGGGGGTAACTAAAATATTTTTATATTTGATATTAATAATGGCTGCATGATTCTAAAGATATGTTAAAAAACATTGAACTGAATACTTTAAGTGTGCGAATTTTATCAATAAAACTGTTTTAAAAAACAGTATCATTTAAAATTGCTTCAAAGACAATACAATACTTAGATATTAAATCTAAGAAAAACCACATAGGATGTGTATCCAGAAAATTTGTAAAATGCTTTTGAAATAAAGCAAGGCCTAATAAATGAAGGGACATACTTCAATTACTGATTAGAAGAAGTAAGATGGACATTAAGTCTCAGATTGACCTATAGTTTTAATGTAACTTCTGTCAAAATACCAGCAGTGCATATTACACACATAGAGAAGTTATTCTAAAATTTACACGGAAGGATACAGGTCCCAGAATAGACCTTTTCGATAAATAGGAATCCTTCTCCCTGCTTTAACATTTATTATATGGCTACATTAATCAGGACCGTGTGGTATTGGCAGAGAAACAGACACAGAACAATGAAACCAAATAAAGATCCCACAAACAGACCCACCCAAATACTGCCCCGCTCATTCTCGATAGAGGTGCAAATGTAATTCAAGGAAGGAGGTAAAGCTTTTCCACTAATGCTGCTACTGCCACTGAGCATCCACAGGGAAAAATATTTTTTGAACCCCAACCTAAACTTTGACTCTTATGCAGAAGGTCACAA
>PVJX010011886.1:0-52045 GCA_004027295.1 Dolichotis patagonum | reverse complement strand
GAGTATGAAGCAGTTATAACAAAACCATCTTTTTCTAGATGCCATAGCTGATTTTGGATTCAGGGACAGAAGGGACAGGGATTTATAGTCATCCATCCTTATGATGTTTTCTTCTCAGGCTAGGTCTTTCATGTCATGCTTGTATATACTTTATGACAGTTTATATAACACATTCATTTTAGGAAAGCTTTGACATTTCATTCATCCAGTTCCTGAGGTGTGTCTTTTCCTGTTGCTTTTTGTCTATATTGTGCATTATTATTTCATTCAGATCTCAGTTTCTTTGAACACATGTTTTTCTGTCTTTGTGATTTACTTGTCTGTTTGCAGTAAGCAGTGGCTTTAGCCAGGTCAACCTTCTGGGTTTTTTTGTTTGTTTGTTTTGTCTTTTTTGAGACAGGGTCTCACTAGGCAGTTCAGGCTGGCCTTGAGCTCACTTTGTAACCCAGGCAGATCTAGAACTCACAATGATTCTCCTGCCTCAGCCTCCCAAGTGCTGGGATTACAGGTGTGTGCCACCATATCTGGCTAGAAGCCAGGACAAACTTTGTCAATGGAAGTTCATGTTGCTGAGCTGATGCATAACCCAGGCCTATGGTAACTTTGTTTATCAGTCACTGAGAAATAACAAGGGTGGCTGAGCATATAAGTTGACTGCTATCCACAGACTGTATCATTGTACCATTATACAATGATAATGATTATTTTGCAGTACTGGGGATTGGAGTCAGAACCTACCCATAGAGTTACATCTCCAGTTCTTAAAAAATTAATTAAATTTTGAGGCAGTCTTCCTAAATTGATAAGGAACAAGTCTGGGCTCCAACTCACGATTCTTTTGTCTCAGCCTCCCAGAGTGCTGAGCTTCCACTTGCATCTGGCTGTGCGTCTGGCTTCCACTTGATTATTAAAGTGGTCTTTTGCTGAGGTCATCTTTTGGTGAGCATTTGCCTGGGACACATCATCTCTACATCTTTCACTCACTTGAAGAAGTTTGTTTACATACCTCTTCAAAGGCCATTTTTGTTGTTGCAGTACTGGGCCCTGAACCTATCACTGAGTTACATTCCCAGGTCTTTTTATTTTATTTTTTATTTCAAGATATCATCAGGGTAAGTTGCCTGTGCTAGGCTTGAATTTGGGATCCTTCTGCCTTAGCCTCCTATGAGTTAGGATTATGGATGTGTGCCACCTTACCAGTCTTTCCCCAAGTGCCCTTCTCAACAATTTTCCAAATATATTCCTTTCAACTTTCTGACTATCCAGCCAGATTATTAGTTGCAGTCACTGCTAAGTCTTCAGTTTGGCAATAGCAGAGACCAACACTGAAACATCTGAAACATCTGAAATTTGCACCCTGCTATAGAGTTATTGTGAGGTTCATATAGGATTTGATTCTCCCAGCTGCAACCTGCTTGCCAGCAGAGGCACTGTTTTTTTTTTTTTTGGTACCGGGGATTGAACTCATGACCTCACGCTTGCCAGGCAGGCACCTAAGCCACTGAGCTAAATCCCCAGCCCAGCAGAGGCACTGTTGTCAGCACGGAATTCACCTCAGCAACATAGTGGTCAGGTGAGCACAGGATGTCCTAACAGAGATAAAACAGGACAAGGAATTTTGCTGACCCACGGATAATTGGAGACATTTGGAGATACTCAAAATTTTTTACTGGACACTTTAAGAACTTATTTTACTCTCTGCCTTTACCCATGTATTAAACCATATGTCTTGTTGCTGCCACAAAAGCCTTGTCAAGCCTGCCTCATTAGTTCTCTTGCCCTCTGTTCTTTAGCATTATCAGCCAGTGACCCAGTGGTAGGTTGATTACATTGGACCACTTTCACCGGTGACAGGTAGCACTTTGTCCTTAGTGGAATAGACATTTATTCAAGGCATGGATTTGCCTTCTATCCATGTAATGTTTCTGCCAAAACTAGTATCTTTGGACTTATAGAATGCCTTAGGGATTATCATAGTATTTCACACAGCATTGCTTTTGACCAAAAAGCTTACTTTATAGCCAAAGTACAGCACTAGTCTTACTATGTCCCCCATCATCCTGAAGCAGCTGGTTTGAAGGATGTTGGAATGGGATTTGATGATGCAATTACAGTGTGAGCTAACTGACAATACCTGGAAGTGTTTTTCAGAGGACTACACACTCTGAATCAGCATCCAATATACAACACAATTTCTCTCATAGCCATGACAAACTCATAGCAACCCTCTAGCAAAATTTCTGCTTCCTGTTCCTACAAATTTAAGTTCTGCTGGCCTAGAGTGCACACTCTGGACACTCTTCTGCCTTGTATTGGAAGCAGGAGAGGTATCTGGTCTCTTGGAGACCTGATCTACCCTCACACTCCAGCTGTGCCCACTGCACTCACAGCTCCTGTGCTGGTCAGCAGGGCAGTCTCTAGCTGACTGGCAGTACATTGCTGTGAGGGTATATGGTAGAGGGTACCCTTGATACCCTGTCTCCCACTTTCTCTAGTTCTTGCATTTAGATTTACAAATAGGGCTAAAATGGTAATCGGGTAATTTGTATAATCTTTTTCCAGATAACTGAAATGCCCAGTTCCCCCAAATTCCCTAAGGGAAAACACAGAAACCACATAGTCTGTGTCTGTCCCTTGTCCTGGGGCTCTTCCCATTTCAATGGGTACTTAGAGTCCTCATTCCTTATAAGGCATCAAAGAACATTCTGATTTGCAAGTGTCCTCTTCTTCCAGTGATGGCTGCTAAATTAAAATCTCAGATGGGAACACTCCTTTTTTGCAGGACCAGGCGGCCTAAGCCTCCCAGGACCCACATTTGCTGAGCTTGTGAGGAGGGAAAAGTCGGAGGTTAGCTTTGTTTTTTCACAGTCTGGCAGGTGTCCAAGGGCACCCCTAACTCCCTGTGGACCCAGCAGAGGCGGGTAGGTTCAAGGACCCACGGGCAAGTGTAAGGAAGAAGCAGGCTGAGCTCTGCTCTCGGCTTCAGGACGTCCAGACCGTGCTTCCCGTACCAGCACCGGCTCTTCCTCCCAGAGGTTTTTGGGAGCGAGCACGGCTCACTGGTGAGAGGCTCTCGGGGTGGGCGGGGGAGGAGGGGAGACCAGGGGGGCGGGGCGGAACCCGCAAGGTCCCCCCCCCCCCCCGCGCGCCTTCCCCGCTCGGCCTGATAAGAGTCGCAGTTCTGAGCTGCGGAGGCCTGTCTGCTTGGTCCAGGGAACCAGCACCATGCCCATGATACTGGGTTACTGGGATATCCGCGGGGTGAGTGGGGTGTCCGCCAGATGGAACGGGGAATGGTGGGGGGCGGCGCTTAGGACCGGGTCGTGAGGAACAGCTGGCGCGGATTGTACGAATTGCAACTTCAGGGCTTCAAGGTTTGCTGGAGTCCTCTTCCTGTCCGTTTCAGCACTCACCCGACTACTCTTCTGTGAGCTTAAGTGTGTGTATGTGTGTGAGCGTGTGTGTGTGTGTGTGTGTGTGTGCGCGCGCGCGCATGTGCATGAACGGTGGGTGTACTTGGAGTGTGGGGGACTTAGCTGGAGCAAGTGAAGTACCGTATCAAAGTCCTGTTTCCGATGTTGGCCTCACCATCTCTCCCAGCTAGTGCTTCCCGTCCGCTTGATCCTGGAATACACGAACTCTGCCTATGAAGAGAAGAGATACCGGATGGGGGATGGTAATGGCACCCTGTGGTCCAGACTGCTGCGCAGTGCTGCTGATTGAGACCTAGCAATCCATGCCCCAGCCACTTGTTGCTCATCTTGGCAACTTTCCTAAGGCTGCACCAGGAGGCAGCCCCTTCCAGAAACTTAATGAGGGTGAAGTTTGGTCTTAAGACCCAGATTGCTGGAGTGGAGTTCTGGGTCTCAGTGTGGGTTGGGCTTCTCATTAGAGCTTTTTTGTTTTTTGTTTTTGTTTTGTTTTGTTTTTTGTTTTTTGTCGGTACCAGGGATCGAACTCACGACGACGCGCTTGCAAGGCATGCGCTTATGCCGCTGAGCTAAATCCTCAGGCCCCTCATTAGAGTTTGTGAAAATATTTAGAAAGCCTTAATCATATATGGTCTTCAGCCCTCAATACTGATCTCCACTCCAAGCTCCAAACTATGAAATGTGAGGCTACTGGCTCAGAATCCAAGTTCACTTGCCAGGAGGCCTGGTCCCTGATTCCTCAAGGTGGGCGGGGGGCAGGCCCCAGGGAAGAAGGGGTTGGATTCCAGGACAGTTTATTCACTTCATCTTTTCAACCACAGCTCCCGACTATGACAGAAGCCAGTGGCTGAATGAGAAATTCAAGCTGGGCCTGGACTTTCCCAATGTAGGTGAGGGGTTGGGGGGAAGTTTGGCAAAAGTAAAGCCTTCCATAACTTATCAGACCATAGAATGTCTAGGATCAGAACACCTGTTCAACTATTCTCATTCCTGGTTGTGTACCCTGTCTTACTATCTACCTCATTCACTTTTTGTGCAGTATATTTATGTAAGCTTGTCTTGACAAGCACATTGAGGGCCAGGTCTCATGTCTGCCCTAAGTCAGGGAGGGGACATTGGGACCTAGAATCCCAATTGACTTTTCCTGGTTATCCATGCAGCTGCCCTACCTAATTGATGGGACTCACAAGCTCACCCAGAGCAATGCCATCATGCGCTACATTGCCCGCAAGCACAAGCTATGTGAGTAGACCTGGTTTTAGGTATAGGGATGGACAGTGGTCATCTCCGTAAGGTTTTCTGGGGTTGGATGCTGAGGGTAAGTCTCTGTTTTGTGGGCTTCAGGTGGTGAGACAGAAGAGGAAAGGATTCGTGTGGACATTTTGGAGAACCAAGTTATGGACACTCGCATGCAGCTCATCATGCTCTGTTACAGCCCTGATTTTGTGAGTCCCCCATGGATCTGGAGGAGATGGTTTTGAAGAGGAGTTAAACTCTTGTGTTCATATCTACCCTAGGTTTATATGACATTTGAACTCTGTAATTGTATACTGATGTGCCAGGGTTTCCTATTCTACCATTGAACTGACCCTTGTAACCCCAATCTGTGGTTCTGTAAACTGTGAATCACTCCCCACCAGTTTTGTGATACAGATTCAATTCCCCAGAGTGGATATTCTGTCCTTGATATGAACATACACTTTAAAATTCCTTTCATCTCTCTGTTCTGTAACGTCTCCTATCCGCAGTCTGTCCTAGATTTACACACTATAAAGTTGCTTCTGGAATACAAGGGACTGTAACTCTGAGAAAAAGAGGTGCAGTGTGAGGGAATGGAAAGCAGCTTGATCTTCAGATTTTTGCTAAACTGTTTCCCCAGTGCTGTGTCCTTTACACCTGCATGATCAGAACATTTTCCTAATAGGCAGTTCAGTTATCCAGAAGACAGATGTTCCTCTTCTGCCTTTTTTTCCCCCTTTTCCTTTCTGTGTATTGAAACCAGGGCCTTGTACAGCAATGCCTTGGTTCACAAACAACTCAGTGTGCAAACAAAAATATTCTGTAAAATTTTGTTTCTTTTTGCATCAGGTGACAAACACAACTTCAGCCACCTTCCACTAAATTGTAAAACAAATTAATTTCATAAACCAAGGTATTACTGTATTCGCTAGACAAATGCTACTGAATTACATCCTAGCACTTTTTTTTTTAAATTTTGACACAGGATCTTGCTAAGTAGCTTAGGCCTTGTACTTACAGTCTTCCTTCACTTCTCACATAGTTGGGATTATAACCATATTCCACCAGGCCCAGCTTCCCTCCTTTCAACATCAAGTACTCCTGAGCTTTGTACATACTGCTCAAATCTTCATTTTATTCTTGTGCTCTTTTACTAGGTAGGACTTTTTCTTGTCTCTTTGGATCTTTTATTATTTGCATCTTTGGCTCTACTGACATGAGTCTAAAGCTTGCCAGGAACTTAGACACTTCTGGATCTGACTCATAGAACCTGGTCTGGGCATCAGTGGTGACAGATTCAGGGACAGAGTTGTATTCTTGTTTGATTTCTCACTACTTCTGACAGATAGGTTCTCCTGCCAAGTGGGGGTCTAATAAATAGTGATGCGTAAAGTGGAGGCCATAACACTGCCCCAGGCCCAATCTTAGAGAAGATGGCTGCTCACCCCTGGCCAGCAAAGGCTCTGCACAGCACTGGCAAATCTGGCTTCTCAGTGAAGGAATTTGTGTGTGAGGGTGGTGATCCCTGATTTCTGCTCCAGGAGCAAAAGAAGGCAGAGTTCTTGGAGGGCATCCCTGACAAGATGAAGCTCTTCTCACAGTTGCTGGGGAAGCTGCCTTGGTTTGCAGGGAACAAGGTAAAAGGGAGGGAGATGGGGCGGAGAAGTTGTTATTCTTCCAACTTAGGAGCTTCCAGCCCACTCATCATCAGCTCTCTGCAGATCACCTTCGTGGATTTCCTGGCATATGATGTGCTTGACCAGTACCGTATGTTGGAGCCCAAGTGCCTGGAGGCGTTTCCTAACCTGAAAGACTTCATGTCCCGCTTCGAGGTGACACTTGACTCTTCTTACTCTTGTTGTGTCCTCTTCTCCTTTGTGCTTTTTCTGATTCCTCTCAAGAGTGCAGCTGACCTGAAAAGTAGCTAACATATATAAATAGTAAGCACTAGTTTTACATGCCTGAGCCCGCGCTCAGCATCTTACATCCATTGGGTCAAATTAATCATTGCAACAACCTGCAATGCTGATAGAATTACCAGCCCCACTGCATAGACAAGGAAATGAAATTAGAGAGTAATAATTTCTTCAAGGTCCCACCACCAACAGAGGCTCTGTGGGGTTCTTTGTCAAGCTTGGGCTTCTGAAGGAGCAGTGGTTCCTCTACTGTTGTACCCCCTAAAAAAAGCTGTGTCGCTATGCAGCCTGGGTTTCCACTCTAGCACCCTGTGTAGGAGGGAGAGTGTGTGAAGAGCATATGAGCAGCTTGCATTAGAAGGGCTGGGATAAGGCTGGATGGATGAGAAGTACCAAGAGGCAGACTATTCATACCTGATCAGCTAAGCACTTTGCTCATATACCAGTAGCAGGCTGGAGATAGGGTAGGTTGGGCAAGTTAATACGACGATACTGAGGAAAGGAGAAATCTGGACTTTTTGCTCACAGAGGATTGACTAGAACTTTGCTTAGCCTTTTTTTTTTGGATCCCTCCCCTTCCTTTTCATCCAGAATTTGCTGATTCACTGGGTGAGACTGGGCTGTCTTCCCATTGGCACTCAACTGTTCTTGACTTTAATCATGCTAGATTCCTCCTCTGTTTGCAAATACAGGCAGAAAAGAACTTTGTTGTGTAAAAGGAGAATGTTTGTGCAGAGAGAGAAAGATAGGGCACCCTCTGGACAGGGCAGGAGGAGAGTAAGTGCAGCAGAGAGAGCACAGAGCTGGAGACACAGAACCGGGTTGCATCCGGCTTTGTCCCACTTAATAGCTGTATAAGCATGAGGAAGTTGCTTAACCTATCTGTACCTCAGGTTCCCTCCTGATACAAGGTGATCTTGGGCTGATCTTGCAGGGTTGTTGAGTGGGTTTTCTCAAACTATGTTGTAACTTCTAGTGGCACCTTGCATATTATTCAGCCTCCCTGTAGTGACAGAAATTGAAGAATTCACTCATCAGAGCCAGGGACCTCAACAGTTTGTGTTGTGCTCCAGTGTTGTGCTTTCCATGTGGAAAAGCTGTTCCTAGTGTGGGGCTGCCGGAGTTCAATGGGGCAGCAGTCCTGAGCTCTTTCTTTCTCTTTCCCATGCGCAGGGCCTGGAGAAGATCTCTAGCTACATGAAGTCCAGCCACTTCCTTCCAAAACCTCTGTTTTCAAAGATGGCCTATTGGAGCAACAAGTAGGACCCTGCAACGCCAGGATGAGAGGAGGATCTACTATGCCCTCTGTCTCCACCCTGGCGCATGCTGGCCTCCTACATCCATGTATCAGTTTTCTCATTCCGCTCCCCTTTCTACTCCCTTCTCTTCTGCAAGGCCTGATCAGCTCCCTTTTTTCGGATGAGCCCCTCCCAAATCAAGTGTCTTAAGCGTAATCTCCCCACTTTTCTTTATGGAAGCCCGCTTCTCCCCTTCCCTGTGCTTGACCTGAAACTAACCAGACAGTCCTTAATTCTGATTTGAGGAGGCTGCCTGACTCTGTGTTCCATCTCCCTCATGTGGAATCTGATGTGCAGGCCCTATTGTGTTGGGTGCCTGGGTTGTGTGTGATCTTCAATAAATCCTGAAAAACAATTGCTCTGAATTTTTTCATATTCCTATTGGATCCCTAGACTCACCAACTGTCACTGCTACTTTCAAGGAATTGTCCTCTGACTTTGGTAGTAGTGGGTTCTCAGGGTAAGTAGGATTTTGAGACACTTTGGTTGCAATTCTGATATCGGCAGAGCAGAAAACTCCAGGAGGCTTGTATAAAATAAAGGGACCCTATCCTGGGCCTCCACCTCTCATTTACTTCTGCAGCATTACTGAGGCTCCAGTGGGGAGGCAGGACTAGATGTCTTAGTCACTAGGGACTAAGGGTTAGGAGAGTTCCTATCAGACAGGAGCATAGTGACTCAGCCTCTGAGCTCTCACCTCACCTGCAGAGCATGTGGTTCTCTGACTTAACCCAGATGAAACAGTACTGCCTGTCCTCCACCCCATGCCATTTTTTTTACCCTGTGAGTTTATGAATATTCATCTTTATGAATATTTGATAAAGATGAGTTCACACAGCATAATCCTAAATGCTACACAGTTGCCCAAATTTTTTTCCTTTACTACATATCAACTTGTCCTTTAATTCTGTTTTTGCCCTTTAATTTTTAAACTGACATAATTTCTAGGTTTTACCCACCTGTTTTTGTATATCCACTGTGCTTTGTATAAAATCCTTTAAACAACTTGGTCCGCCATAAAGGACAGTATTCTGGTAGGATAGTGTCCTTCTAAAGGTTATACCATAATGATATAGGGCAATGAAACTCCTGACCTACTATGTCCACGAGTTCATGTTCTCTAAAATTGAAGAATGAATTTTAGGAGCAACAGAGGTTAAGAGTAGAATATATTTATTGAGAGAAAGAAAACTGTGAAGAGAGACAGAAGGGGTCCTGAGCGGGTTGCCCAAAGCTCTGCCTTTTCTAGGGTCTTTTATTGAGCAAAATCATAGGATGAGAAGGGTTTAAGGTGGGGACTGGGAGCTCACAAAGCAGATGGGCATAAGGTGGGACAGAACTATGGTTAGCCAATGAGATTAATAATTCAGGTAAAATTGATTACATTAGGGACAAATGGGAAAGCAAGTCATGTAGGAAGCAGGCGTTTTTTAGAGCTGTGACTTTTCCCTAGGGGGATGGGATGGTGACTCTAGGCTTCCTCACAGTGATAGGGAACTAATTAGAATATCAGTCTTTAGGCTGTGGATGCATTTGTTTGATCCTTTGTCTTGAGGCCTGGCCCACAGCAGGAGGTGTCTGTCTCCCCAGACACCTCCTGGGGAGGTTTGTAACAGTTACAGTTACAAACTATCTGGGCTTCTGCCCTGGCTCCATGGAGGACCCAGCCTTGTCTCACTGCCTATATATAATATTTCTAACTAACTCAGCTGCCTGTGACATTAAGTCCCAAGGAACAAGATGACTTTAAAGGTCATTTGAGCCACCATCTAATACCAAGAGCACAGGGCTGGGGATTTAGCTCAGTGGCATAATCGCCTGCCTTGCAGCCTGTGGTCCTGAGTTCAATCCCCGGTACCAATAAAAAAAATATATAATAATACCAAGAGCACAAGAGAATCAGGGGTAGAACCAGGCCAGAATCCAGAGACCTGGACATCTCAGGGCTTTATCCTGGTCCCAGCCAGGCTAGGCTGTGGTCCTGTATAGAGTCCTCTAAGTTCTACTCTGGACATCCTACCTTGCCTTGGAAGCCGAGATGTGTTTGGCCCTTTGAACCCCCAGTCCTCCACCTTACCTCACACTCTGGCTATGCTCACTGCACTCACAGTCCCTGGGCTGGTCAGCAGGATTCTCTCCATGCACTGTAGCACATTGTGGTGGGAACAATGCAGATACTCCATCCCTACTGTGTTTGGTTGTTGGATTTGGATTTGTTACTGGAGTTCTAGGAGAAAACCCCCAGTTTGCACATTCCAACACTGGTCCCAAAACACTCATTCAAAAAGAAGAGTCATGATGAAGGACAGTAAAGAGCTTTAATCATTAGTGTGGCTTTGCCACAGGGAAGCACACACAAAGGGATTCAAGTTCTGCCTTTGTAAAGACTGACAGAAACTTTGAGGTGTTATAGAAAAGGAGAACAAAGGCAAGCGCTGGAATTTGCAGGGCTGGGGGTTTGTATAGCTAGCAGTGTGTGTCATTCTGGTCAAGCAGGTGGTCTGGTTGATCATTACCTCAGAACTGGTTCTGCAGGTAGTTTAGATCAATTTCTTATGACCCAAGGGGACAGTCTGGTTCCCATGAGATGGTTGTTCCTCCTTAGGTCAGGGTTGGCGGGTCAGCCTCCATCCAGTGGTGGAGTCATTGCTTGCTCATAGTGAACAGTGATCTTATCATGGAGTGTTTGGTCTGGGAGGTCTGCTTTTGCTGGAATCCAAGGTGACTGGAAGATTACAGTAATGACTGGAGACTTCTTAGTGCTGCCCCAAGGTATCACCAACAGGACTTCATAAACCTGGAAACTGAATGTTCCTCCAACCACACTGTAACTTTCTCTTATCTTAGTATCCTCAGTCATGAAGGAGGGGCAAAATAGGTTAGGTAAATTTAAGGCTAATAAACCCTGTATTAACAGTTTTCAGACCAATACCCCTTAAGTAATTAACTTGACTATGGGGAAGACTGAGCAAGAAACTGATACAAAATTTTTAAAGCAGAAACAGAGCCAGATATAAAATCAAGGCAGAGGTGCCAAGCTTTATCTGGCTTTCAGTTACCCACTGCAGGTCCAACCTTTAAGTCTCTGTTACAGATTCACACACAAAAAAGAACAAAAGACTAGCTGGCTAATCCTCCTAATCTTTATTCAGCTATCTGAAATGCTCAGTCTCCTAAATTCCTTAGGGAAAACATGGAGAACATGTACACTCCTTGTGGTGGCAGTCTGGAGTCCTGGAGTTTCCATTTCACTGACATTTGTTTCTGTGGACATGAGGCTGTCATAGATCATAATTATCACATTATAAAATCCTCTTTTTCCAGTAATAGGCACGGAATTAAACTCTCAGATTGCAGGGTCCCCCTTTTTGGTTTGACCCTGGCCTCCCAGGACCTGCAGGACTTCCGGCAGCTAAGGGGTGAAGCGTGAGAGATGCAAGGAGGAAAAGCAAGTTGAAGAACTTTGCTTTCACTGTCTGGGCAGCTCTCCAAGCGCAAGGGCAGATCCCAGCATACCCAGCGGGATGCGGGCGGGGAGGCGGACTGGGGTGGGGGTGGCAGCTGGAGGCGGGAGGGGGAGGCTGTGGGGCTGACAGGCCTAACAGCTGAACTCTGCCTTTGGATTCTGAGCACATAGCCCTGACTCTGCGGACCTCAGGTCTGGTCTGCTTAGGATCTTATTCCAGTCTGTCCTTAAAATTCCAGCTCACCAGAGCTTGGGCCTACAGGATTGGCGGGAGTTGTGGGGGGGCGGGGCTCTCATAAGTGGACTCAGCAATCAGGCCCCGGCCCCCTGTGCTCTGCCTGCTGTCTGAAGTAGGTCTCTTGGCACAGATCTGTCCTTGGGTCTACAGCACCAGCACCATGCCGATGACACTGGGTTACTGGGACATCCGCGGGGTGAGTTAGGGGTCTTTCTGATGGGTGGGAGGGGAATTGGGTGCTTCTGGCAAACAGTTCTAGGACATGGATCCTCTTCAGGAGATGCTGGAGACTTCTGCTTGTCCCCACAGCAGGCTCCTACTTTGGTATCTGTGTGCATGTGTGCACTGAAATGTGTGTGTCAGTGTGTGTATTACTAGATTGGTGGGGGCTCACTTGGAGGAGATGAAATCACACAGTCAGGCACAGCCATGTCCCCGCATTCCTGAGCTCTGCCACTGGCTGTCTCTTCCAGCTAGCCCATGCTATCCGCCTGCTCCTGGAATACACAGACACCAGCTACGAGGAGAAGAGATACACCATGGGGGACGGTAATGGCACCCTTCTGCTTAGCTCCCTGCTCAATCCTAGTGACTGGTGAGCAGCTACCCCTGCTCTGGCCACCTGTTGCAGATGGCCTAGACCATGCCCCTTCCAGGAGCTTCCTTGAAGTTGTAGTTTACTCAAGGAAGGTATGTAGGAATGGAGTGCCAGGTTTCACTTTATCTGTAAATAGGTCCGATTCCTTTTAAAAGTTGCCTAAAACTTTTGTAAGCCCCAGTCCTTGGGTCCATAGCCCTTACAAGCACATTTTACCTTGCATCCTTGGAATGTGGTCTCAGTGGTTCAGATTGTTAAGGTTCTCGTCCCTGACTCTTTGGGAAGCAAGAATGGACTCAAGAGGGGTTTGTTCTCATTTCACCACAGCTCCAGACTATGACAGAAGCCAGTGGCTGAATGAGAAATTCAAGCTGGGCCTGGACTTTCCCAATGTAGGTGAGGGGTTGGGGGGAAGTTTGGGAAAAGTAAAGCCTTCCATACCTCATCAGACCATAGAATGTCTAGGATCAGAACTCCTGTTCAACTATTCTCATTCCTGGTTGTGTACCCTGTCTTACTATCTACCTCATTCACTTTTTGTGCAGTATATTTATGTAAGCTTGTCCTGACAAGCACATTGAGGGCCAGGTCTCATGTCTGCCCTAAGTCAGGGAAGGGATGTTGAGACCTAGAATCCCAATTGACTTTTCCTGGTTATCCATGCAGCTGCCCTACCTAATTGATGGGACTCACAAGCTCACCCAGAGCAATGCCATCATGCGCTACATTGCCCGCAAGCACAAGCTATGTGAGTAGACCTGGTTTTAGGTATAGGGATGGGCAGTGGTCATCTCTGTAAGGTTTTCTGGGGTTGGATGCTGAGGGTAAGTCTCTGTTTTGTGGGCTTCAGGTGGTGAGACAGAAGAGGAAAGGATTCGTGTGGACATTTTGGAGAACCAGGTTATGGACTTTCGCTTGCAACTTGGCATGGTCTGCTACAGCCCTGATTTTGTGAGTTACCACTTGGCCCTGGACCAGATATGATTTGGAATAGGAGTTTAATTTTTGTATTCATACCTATACTCATCCTCTTCAGCATTTGAACTCTGGTGTTACTGAGTCTGGATTTTCTACCCTACACTTATAACCCCAAAATCATGTCAAATAAACACTTTGAATTAATGTCCACAAATCCTAGGGTACAGTCTAGACTCCCCCTTTAGATGATTTGTTTCAATACTAACATCATATTTCCAAGATTATCTCTGCCTTTGACTCTGGTGTCTGCTATTGGCCCTTTCTTTGAGATATTCACACCATCTGTTTACTCCTTAATTCAGTGACTCAAACCTTGAGACAGAAAAAGCCAATATGTGGAATGCAATGCATCCTGTTCTTCAGACATCTGCACAATATTTTCTCCAGTGTTGTGTCTTTGATACCAGCATTAATCAGGACCTTTTCCTAGTAGGTACCTTAGGAGTCAGCCAGAGAGCCTCTTCTTTTCAACATCAAAAACATCTAACTTAACTTACTCAAATATCCATTCCATTCTTCAGCCATCTACTAGGTTGAGATTTTTTCTTCTCTCTTGAGTTCTTTCTGTATTTTGCCTCTCTGAATCCACCAGATGTCTGGGTCCAGAGCCTACCTTGTCCTCATGGCACTTCTGGGTCTGACCTACAAGATCTGATTTGGACATCAATGGTGATAGACTCAGATACAGAGCTATAGTCCTCTCTGTCTTTCCATTACTTCTAAAAGGGGAGTCTTGTATCTGTTGGAGTCTACTACATGCTGAAGAATTCAACTGAACCCTGTACCCTGACTCAGTTTCAGTCTCAGGGAAGATGGTTGCTTAGCCCTGGACAGTTTGGGCCATGCAAGTTCCTTTGTGGGAAACTTGTGTCTGATGATGGTGTTACTTGATGTTTGCACCAGGAGAAAAAGAAGGCAGAGTTCTTGGAGGGCCTCCCTGACAAGATGAAGCTCTTCTCACAGTTCCTGGGGGAGCACCCCTGGTTTGCAGGGAGCAAGGTAAAGGGGAAGGAGATGGGGAGGAGAAGTTGTCATTCTTCCCAGGTTGTGAGCTTCCAGCCCACTCATCATCAGCTCTCTGCAGATCACCTTCGTGGATTTCCTGGCTTATGATGTCCTCGACCAGCACCGTATATTTGAACCCAAGTGCCTGGAGGCATTCCCTAACCTGAAGGACTTCATATCACGCTTTGAGGTGATGCCTCTGATCTCATTCTTATGTATCCTTTTTTCCATGCTCTCTTCCCTTATGCTTTTTTGATGCTGGAGCCAACATAAAGAATAATAGGTGTTGACTGAGCACTAACTTTATGTACCAGGAACTGTGCTTACATCTTTCATTTTTTTTTGTGTCAAATATATCATAACATTGCTGGAAGGTTAATAGAATTACAAGCCCCACTGCACAGGGATGGTAGAGAAAGAGTCATTTGCTGAATATCCCAGTGCTGGTGGAGGTTGTGCTGGGCTCCCTGTCAACTCTTGCTTCTGAGGGCAACAAGAAGTGGTTCTCTCTGTTTTGTGCTCAAACAAAGCTTTAGGCCTGTGTGCAGCTGGGTTTCTAGCCAGCACTCTTAGGACGGAGAGCATGTAAAGAGTGTGGGCAGCTGGCATTAGGAGGGTACTGAGAGCCTGTGGTTGTAGTTTGTGCTGGACTGAGTACACATATGGGTGCCCAGTTGGAGGATTTTATCTTGACCTGTTCTGTGGTTGGGGATATTCTTTTCTCCCTTTTCCTTCTGCTTTCTTGTAATACCCCAATTTTTCATTTGTGAAATGGGAAGTACATGAGTTTTTACTCCTATTCACTGACAATCTTCGTCTCCCCAGTATGAGGCTATGAGTCAGTCTCAGAGGGAGATGCAGAGACCCCTTGTCCCATCCTGGGACTCAGTGTAGCTGAAGACAGTGGGCATACCAGATTGTGGCGGTATGTGTGCCATCTCCTGAGTGCTGGAGAATACAACTGAGACATCACTTCATTGCTAATTACACCCAGAGTTCACTTGTTTGAGTCCAGCGAAGCTTATTTTATTAGGTCTGAGAATTTTGAGGCATTAGCCTAACTGGCTTTTCAGCCTGAAATCTACTTTCCTTTCCCACCCCACATGAAGTGATATGTTTTCTCAGCTAGTTTCCATTAGCTCTGGTTCTGATTCAAGTGTGGCCTTGAAGATTGTGCAAGAGCTGGCATGATTGTGAGGAAGGGTGGGGGAGAGCAGAGTGCTGAAGCCTGAAGCCAGCTGAGCCTTGAAACTCTGGCTGTCGGAATACTTTAAGCATTAGCTGGGCTTCCTTTCCTTCTAAGATGGCACACAGCACGTCTGAATGTCATTCAATGTATTCTGCTGTACCAGAGCCAAAGAGGGTGTATTTTTGGAGCCTGGTATAGTTTGGATCAGTATCAAGTATAGCGGTTTCAGCCTTTTAATTTAGATAAATTGTCCTTTATTTGCGGGTTCTCTTCCCCTTCTCCACTTACATGGAGGATTTGCTGAGTCACTGGGTGAAATTTGGGCGCTTCTCCAAATCACACAGGCATTCTTAGCCCCTTTGTTTTGCTGGATCATTTCTCTGTGTTATTAAAGCAAGTACTAACCTTGATGTGAAAAATGAGAAAGTTTCAGCAGATAGGAAACAACAAAGCCTCTTGGGTGGGTAAGCAGGGAGTGTAGCAAAGACAGCATAGAACTGTAGATACAGAACCCTGCTAGCTTCATCCAGCCTTTTGTCTCTTAATAGCTATGGGAGAATGAGGAAGATGTGTTTATCAGTTTCCCTCTGACATATGTGGTGGCAGGAAGTATCCTGTGGGGCGGATGGATGTTCTATATCTATATTTTAATCTTTAGTGGATGTCCCTGGTATGATGTTGCTTGAACTCAGTGGGGCTTAGGCCTGAGCTTTTGCTTTTTCTCTTCCACTTTAGGGCCTGAAGAAGATCTCTGCCTACATGAAGTCCAGCCGCTTCCTTCCAGGTCCTATGTACCTAAAAATAGCCAAGTGGGGCAATAAGTAGGACCATGTAATAACTCAACACGGAAGGTAAACTATCGCTGTACCTACTGGCCAAAGGCCCTAGACACAGCTGGCTCCCTCAATCCCTGTTCAGTCTTCTCAGTATGTTTTCTCCTTTCTATTCCCTTCTCTTCTAAAGGACTTACTGACTCCCTTTCTGTATTGAATCTCTCCACAGAGAAGGCTGTGTACAATACTGTTCCCTAATGTACTTTTGTGAAGTTCCCTTTTCCCCTTTTCCCTTCCTTAAGTCCAGCCATACTGCTTTTGCTGTTTTGAGGACCCCAGCTGACTCTGAGATTCCCAGCAGTGTCTGAAAGATCAGAACTTCCTGGTGTACAGAACAAGTTCTCAGTGTGGTGACTACCCAACCCCTGATCTCCTTAATCTGGTTATCCCTCTTCTGTATTCTCAGGATTTTTTCCCATTAACATCTCCCACTGTGTAACAATTGGTGTATGTGTCGAACTCAGAGTGTCTTAGGAAGAGATCAAAACCATGTTGAATATTTTCTGACATGTATGACATTGCCTGACACAGGTAATGTTCAGATGATTTGGAAACTTGGAAAGTTTCAAGCTCAGGAAAGCTTTAGTGGTCTTGCCCAACTGGTATTGGAACTTAGAGCTCCTGGCATAGCTATCATATAGTCCAGGAGGTACAGAATAAGGTGCTAAAGATTTTACTTGGTCAGATAGTGGAGTCTGAGTCACTAGCTGTCTCTCACATAAGCATTAGGAGCTCCAGCTGCCCTTAGAACAAAGTGACCTGAGGCGTGCAGGCCTAGCTTGCTGGGCTGCTGTGCAGCAATGCATGCAGTCTGGGGCTGTGGTGTTTTAGATCAGATAAACCATAAAGTAAGAGGACTAATTGAAGAAGCACCTGGTGAGCAGCTTCCTGAAACAGCAGTTGTACCATGGATTCTGGCCTTGGTCAGACTAAGTCATGGGAAGCAGATCTGAGGAGAGTCCTAATAAGCATTTGTCCACAGGATCAACTCCCTTCTGTAGTTATGAAATAAGAAAGCAATAGGTGGGGCTGGGGATTTAGCTCAGTGGCATAAGCGCCTGCCTGGCAAGTGCGAGGTCATGAGTTCGATCCCCAGTACCACAAAAAACAAAACAAAAAAAAAACCAGAAAGCAGTAGGTGTGATGCTCAAAGTCACTGTAAAATAAATGATTACTAAAAATACAAAACAGAATGCTATTGAAGCTAAAAGTTTATGAATCTGGTAAGATAAACATTATTTAACAGTTGTTAAATTTTAACTTACAGACAGACATGATAAAAATATATAGGAAAAATACAAGTTAACATGAAACTATGATAAAAATTAAGTAAATAGATACAAATATTAAACCAGAGTAAAACAGATTCAGATTTATAGGAGAGGTCAGAAATGTTTTCCACACAGGCCCAATCCCTTATGGTCTCTCTCAATTCTTCTACTGGATTGTGACAGACCACATCTAGCAAGTGATTAGGGCTGTGCTCCAACAGAGCTTTATTTACAAACCAAACAACTGATTCAAAAACGGGCAGACAATGTGAATAGACTTTTCTCTGGGTAAGATAAACAAGTGCTAATAAGCCCGTGAAATTTTTTCAGCGTCACTACTAACTAGAAAAATAGAAATCATTCCTTTCTGGAATTGGGCATTTCTGATGCAGAAGTTGGTTCCAGTAGTTCATTTGTGGATCTTTCCCTTACTGAAGTTTTTCCAGATGAGCTTAGCATTTGAATTAGTAAAGAGGATAGCCATCACCAATGTGGACAACACCATACAATCATTCAGGGCCCTTATAGAACCAAAAGTAGAGATGGGATGGATGAATTTGGTCTCTCTTTTTGGCTGAGACACATATCTTTTCCTAGTATATCTGTACACCTGGTTTTATGGCCTGGAGAGTTACACTACCACACTGCATTCCCATCTTCATTCTCAGAAGCCTTTGTATCCCAGTTAGAATACATCACAGGCTTGCTGTGCTGTACTAGCTTGCAGATAACATATCATGGAATTTCTCCATCTTTGCAATCACTTGAGCCAATTGCTAATATAAGTACATGTGTATAGGTACAATTGTTAATATAGGGATGTGTATGTACAGTGCTTATATAAGTACTTACATGCAAAATAATGTATCTAAACAGTCTATTTTTTTCTATGTAGAACTATGTCTAGTGTATGTAGTAAACACATAATAATCCTAAATGAATTGATAAAAGCCAAACAAAACAGAACATGATAGAGGATACCCATTTATTTGGAGACTTTGCGTATTTGGAAGGCATTAACTGAAATACCTTATGATAAAATTCCAAGGAGATGTGGAGTGAAGACATTATCTTTCCTTATGGTAAATCTCCTTGCTATCATATTTTAAGGCTCCTGTAAAAACATATCATCTCTCTTACTGCAAATTTTGCCTACTTGATGTGTATAAGTGTGTCAGGCAAGCTATGGAGAGTGGGTGAAGAGAGGGAAAAGAGCTGTGTCTTGCTGAACTCCATCATTGCTGTCCATAGTCATGGAAAAATTTAGGTGCTTAATGTATTCAACTTGTGACCAATGCTAGGGCAGTGGCTATTCAATGTAAGAAGGGTCTCAGTTAAGCCACTGTAATTGGCAGAGATTGGTAGGAGCTATTTGCACCAAGTCTGACTCCTTTTCAATGAAGTCATACTTTTAAAAACATAAATTCAGTTTATTTTCTTCCTGGCTTTAGCCCAGCAATTCTCAAAGAATTATCACACCAGGCCTAGGCTCAGGCTGCTTGGCCCTGGAAAAAGACTGCATGAGAGGTCAGCTGTGTGATCACCAGTTACATCCTCCCTCTTCCGGACCCTGGAAGACTGGCTTCCCAGCCTGTCCTCCTGATCACCAAATTCTCTGCCCAAGTGTCTTTCTCATTTTCCTGATCTGTACCCTGATGAAATACGGGCTGACAGAAGGGTATGATTGCTTCTAGGCCCTCCTGCAGCAGCAGTCTCTTGTTCCTACCATCCTAAGGACTCAATGGGTTCTCTGCCCTCCCTCTTGATAGCCAACATTTCTAGGACAATATTTTTCCAATTGCAGTATTTGACCTTGTCTTAGTCACTTTCTCATTCTGAGACACATTACCTAACACTCACAATATAATGCAGCAGAGGTTTATTTTGGCTCAGTTTCAAAAGCTCCAGTCCATTTTTGGCAGGTTTAAACACAGTGACCTGGCTCATGAACCAGAATCCATCTTCTACAGCACACTTAGCTCTGAACTCATCTAGGGATTAATCCAGTAATAAGTACAATGCCCCACGACCCAATTGCTTTTTAAAAACCCCACACGAAATTGGATCTTACTTTTCAGCCTGTTGGGAATGAAGGATGTGGTCTACGCCTCCTTTGTTGGTGGCTCAGGGAAGCAAGGTTGAATGGACCAAGGCTGCAGAACAACCAGGCCCTGCTTTGTCTGCCCAGGCACCTTCATAAAGTCAGAGCCCATTCATGATGGTGGCTGATTTCTCAGTCCACACCCAGGAGCATTATGACATCTGAGTGTGAAGGAGGGGTTCAGCTAGGCAAAAGTCTGAGGAAGTGGCTGGTACCTGGGGCACTGTACTGACACCTGAAAATGGTTCCTCTTCAGGACTTACTGTTCTCCCTGGAGGGCTTTTGTGTGTGAATGTATGTGTGTGTGTGTGTGTGTGTGTGTGGTAGTAATGGTATTAGATGTAAGCTTATTGGTTTACCTGGAGGAGATGGAGTCATACAGTTAGGATCCCTACCTCTGTGAAGTCTTGTCACAGGCCATCTCTCTCAGTTGGCTCATGCTGTCCGCCTGCACCTGGAATACACAGGTTGGAGCTATGAAAAGAAGAGATATATGACGGAGGAGATAATGGCATTCTCTTGCTCAGACCTCTGCCTAATCCTGCTGATTGTCCTGGACTCCTGTTGCTCAGCTCTACAGGCCTTTTCCAGTTGGAGCTGAAGGCTAACTTTCTCCTAAATCTCTTTGAAAGTGTAGTTTGCCTCCAGGATTCTAGGAGGGGATTCCTGCCCAACTCTTGAGCAGTAGTTGGGTGGGGTTTTTCCTTAGAGCTTTCCTAAACTTTTTTTTAAAGCATTAGTTATATAAGATGCAGGCACATTACACATATTGTCACCCTAAACCTTGGAATGAGAGATTGAAGCCTCCATTCCCAAGGT
The DNA here is from genome assembly GCA_004027295.1 of Dolichotis patagonum. NCBI lineage: Eukaryota > Metazoa > Chordata > Mammalia > Rodentia > Caviidae > Dolichotis > Dolichotis patagonum. The sequence continues at coordinate 31,663 of PVJX010011886.1, read as the reverse complement.
TTCACCATCATTACTGCTCACTCACAAATGACAATACACCATTCCCAAGTACAGCTGCTATAGGGCCCTTCTTCTGAGCATAAACTGACTGGGTAGTGCTGCACCTTTCCCATCTCAGTAGCTTCAGTGCCTGGCCCGGTGTCCAAAGCTTTGTGAAATAGTTTTGACTCCAGCAAATGTGTTCCAGCCTGTCACTGTTGGACAACCATGTCTGAATCTAGCAGACCTGTCCTGTACCCGCAGAAGTCTGTAAATCCTGGACATGCAACCAAGGTCATGAAAGCACTTGCGGGTATCCCTGCAACTGACTTCAGTTGAAGAAACTGCACACATTCTACACTATGTTTCCAGTGAGAACCAAAGCTAATGAATCCTGTACATGTGATGCCCTGGAATACATGTACAGCTAAAATTCTTTCAGGATGAAAACCACCCTATAAAATAGGAAAGAGTGACTGTTCTAGTAGATGTGCAAATACCAATGCAAACATGAAAAAGTAAATAAACATGACACCACCAAAGGAACAAAATAATTCTCCACTCCCTGACCCCAAAGGGTTGAAAATACATTTCCTGAAAAGGAATTCTAAATAATGATGAGAATACTTAGCTCAATATAAGGGAATACAGGCAGAAAATTTAAGCCAGGCATTGTGGCACACACCTGTAATGCCAGCACTCAGGAGGCTGAGGCAGAGGGACTGCCATTAAGTTTGAGACCATCCGGGACTATATAGTGAGTGTAAGGCTAAGCTGAACTGCATAATGAGACCCTGTCTCTAAAAAAATAAAAAAAAAAAACAACCAGAAAAAAATAGAAAAAGAAAATTAAAACAATGAAATCATGAAAACAACTCATTGTCTGAATGAGAAAACCAATAGTTGGGTAATTATAAAAAAGGATGAAACAGAAACCTTAGAACAAAAGAATTTAATGATGAAAGAAACAAAACAAAAATCAGCTGAGCACTTCAGTAGTAGTTAGGTCAAGCAGGATTAAATTCTGATCTTAGAGACAAGTCGTTTGAAATAATCCAATCAGAAAGGAAAAAAAATGAGATAGAATGAAGAAAATCTAAATATATAGGATTTATGAGACACCATGAAGTGAATAAATATTTGCATTATGGTAACTTCGAAGGGAAAAAAACATGAAGAAATGTCTAGAAATGCTACTTAACTAAATAATACCTGAAATCTTGTAAACCTTGGGAGAGAAATGGACATTTACATTCCTGAAACTCAAAGGCGCTCAAGTATAGTCAATGCAAAGAAATTATTACCAAAGCACATTATGTCAAATGTAAAAGACTATGAAAAAATTCTAAATGCAACAAAAGAAACTTGCCAAGTTATAGAAAAAGAGTACCCATTAGACTATCAGCGATATCAGAGCAGAAACTCTGTAGGCCAGAAGAGAATGGGATGATATATTCAAAGTCCTGGGATTAGGGTAACAGTTACTAACCTAGAATACTATACCCAGCAAAAGTATTCTTCAGAAATGAAAAAAGGCTGGTGATATAGTTCACCAGTAGAATTCTTGCCTAGTGTGTACAAGGGTTCAATCTGCAGCACTGAGGGAAGATAAAAGGAAAGAAAGAAAGAAAGAAAGAAGGAAGAGAGAGAGAGAGAGAGAGAGAAAGAAAGAAAGAAAGAAAGAAAGAAAGAAAGAAAGAAAAAGAAAGTTTCTCCCAGTCAAGCAAAAGTTGAGGGAATTGATCACCATTACATGGATCCTACAAAGAATTATCAAGGAATTGCTTCACATGGAAGCATAAGAATGAGAATAACTATCATGAAAACATATGTAAGTATAAATCTTACTGGTAGACTGTATTATCAATTCATAATACTCCAGTAATTTCAAACTTATAAATAATATTTCACACCACTATTATTATGGTTAAAAGACACAATGGTTAATGATAACTATCACTACAATAAAATATTAAGGAACACAAAATATAAAAGCAAAAAATGTAAATTATTGTGGAAGAATGAACGTATAAAGAATTATAAGATTTTTAAATGTAACCCCCAAAGTAACAACAAAGGAAATATTTATAGTAGATACACCAATGAGGAAGACTAAGGAATCAAAGAATAAACCATAAATCAAAAAATATAAACAGTAAGATTTGGCACAAGGGCCTTTGGGGAGCATTTCAGATCTAAACTGTAGGATTAAATTCTGATCTTGGAGACAAGTTATTTGAAATAATCCAATAGTCAATAGGCTTGGTCTCTGAATAGAATAAAAGGGAAATGAGCGAAGGCTTGCTTCTGTTTCTTTGGAGGAGAATCAGTCTTAACTTCACCTTAGACCTTGACCCCTGCCTCTCATTGTAGACTCTTCAACCTCTCGACACAGATCCTTCCGCCTGCTGATATGGACTTGTGCAGGCTGCTACAGTGATCTCCAGGCCTTTGATCTTTGACTGGATCCTTCAGATCTCTGGGGCACAGACGGCCCTTTTGCGATTGTTCACCCTGACTCTGTGGATAGCTACTGGAAGCCTACTTTGTAAATTCTTTCAAATTTATTCTTATTATTACAATTTTTCGATTTCTTGAGACAGAGTCTCTCTATGCAGTTCAGGCTGGCCTTGAATTCACTGTGCAGCCCAGGTTGGCCTCAAACCCATGGCAATCCTCCAGCCTCAGCCTCCTAAGTGCTGGGATTACAGGTGTGTGCCACCTTGCCAGGCAAATCCTTATATATTTATCTATTTTACATTAAATCTGTTTCTCTAGTGAGCACTGACTGATACACTGATGTGGGAACCACCCAGACTACTCTCCTTGACTCTCCTTAAAAAAAAGTAACTATCTCTATTTTGGATAAACTTGGCCCTATTTCCATGTATCGATATGTACAGAACTGGCGGGGCTGTTTCTTTGTCCCTTCAATTGGCTTTAGCAATGTAAACTGGGCTAGCCAAGGAGCTGATGTGTAATCTCTGAAGTGAGGTGATAGCCACTGTTTCCCGGCCCACTGACTCCCCAAATATGTGGTTGAGCCGGGTGGGAAAGAGAGCCATGCTTCACACTGTCAGCTTGACCAAGCCTCAAGAAAGAGGCTATGACTTCCCAGGGCCAAAAGGCTTGTATAGCAGAACTGAAGCACAGACTCCAAATTATTAATACTACTTTAGTTGTGCTATGCAGATTACTCTGTCTGCATTTCTTGCTCTCTCCATATTGCAGATGTGATCTCAGATCTCCTATCTAGCCCAGCTCATGGCTGTCATGTATTTTCTGCAACTCCTACCGTCACTCATCCCCGAGCCACTCCCCTAATGGAGAATTAATAAAACCCAAGTTGGGCCTTGGGTCATGGCTTTTGTTCCAGTGAATCATCATCTTAGTTGGACTTAGTACCTTTTGGCTCCCCATAATTGTACATATGTCTTAATGCCTTTATTCTCACCTTGGGTTGCACTGGAAGTAGTAGATTGAAATTAACTCATTAGAAATCCAATTACGTCTCCATGGCATTACAAATATAAACCTCCTGGACCGTGATGAGGATGGGAAAAGGATGCACTGAGATTGAACCATCTGTAAAAGAAATTTAGAAGCATTCCAATTTGTAATAGCTACAAAAAATAAAGTAAAATATCTAGGAATAAGTTTAAGAGGTGAAATATCATTGTAATGAAAACAACAAAACAGTTAAGATAGCAACTGAAGAGAACACACGCAAAAGCAGATTCCATAAAATGAAAGAATTAGTATTATTAAGATGCCCCTACTCTCTAAACCAGTCTACAGATTCATTAAAATCTTTGAAAAAATGCCAATGACACTCTTCACAGAAATAGAAATAGTCAATCCAAAAAGTGATATGCAACCACTAAAGACTTTTTTTTTTAACCACTAAAGACTTTTACAATAATCTTGAAAAATAAGAACAAGACTGGAGGCATAACTCTGCGTTACGGTAAAATACCACACTACAAAACCATGGTGACCAAACAGCATGGTATTAGCATAAAAACAGAAACACTGATCAATGAAATAGAAAAGTGAACAAAGAAATAAATCTATGTATTTACAACTAACTGTCAACACAATTGACAAGAACACACAATAGGGGGGAAAGAAAATAAATGTACTGGTAAAACTGGAAATTCACTCTTTTTCTAGTGGATAAAGAACTTTTTGTTTATGCATTTTTTATTAGTACATCCTTGCCATACTTAGTGATCACATTCATTATGGGGAATTTGTACCTTTACATAAAGAAATAATCAATAGAGTGGAGAGACAACCCAAGAGATATGAAAAAAGTATCTATAAACTGTGAAACCAAAACAAACCCAAATAATCTTGATTTAAAAATAGGTAAAAACATAAATATAGATTTCTCAGAAAACATACAAATGAGCTATGGGATATGAAAGATGCACAACATCTTCCATATACCTATATTTATTTGGTTAGCTAGTTACCAGGAAAATGTAAAAGAAAGCCAAAAGAGATTATCACCTCAACCTATCTAGAATGGACATCATAAAAAATGACCAATAAAAAAAGTGCTGGCATAGATGTGATGAGATGGGAATGCTTATACTTTTGACAAGAATGTAAACTACGACAGCAGGAAACAATATGGAGATTCCTCAAGAGATCAAAATGACTGTATACCTTAGCAATTCCACTACTATTCTTCTAAAGAAAATGAAACAAATGTTTTTGAATATTTGAGTGAATATTTTTGAATATCAAAATAATTTTGAATGAAGAGATATCTATACTGTCATGATCTAGCAGCACTATTCACAATATCCAAGGTATGGAAATCATCAAAGTGCCCTTCAGCAGATGAATGGGTAAAGAAAATATATGTGTACACAACGGAATACTACTCAGTCACAAGAAGATGAAATATTGTCATTTGTGGCAGTGTGGATGAACCTGGATGTTACTATGCTAAGTGAAATATGCCAGGCACATAAAGGCAAGTACTATATGATTTCATCTGCTTGTGGAATGTAAAGAAGCTGACCTCATAGAAACACAGAGTAGAATAATGATTAGCAAAGCCTAGGAGAAAGATGGGTGTGGACTGACTAGCAATGGAATGGGTACAAAATTGCAGCTAGATGGGACAAATAAGCTAGATGGGACAAGTTTTATTATATAATAGGGTGATATTAATTAACACTATTGTATTGTACAATATATTTGAAAATAACTAGAAAAATGATGCATCAATCATTTCATCAATCATGAGAGAAGTGATAGATATTTGAGGTGATGGATATATTAAGTACCCTGATTTGCTTATTGTACAATGTATCAAATGTCACATGGTACCCCATAAATATGTACAATTAGTGCATATCAACTGCAAATAAAACTTGTAAAAATAGAAAAAATAATAAACTTAAAATGTTAAAAACAAAACCAAAATAAAATTAAGCAATTTCAGGATGCATTTTATATAGTTAATGCAAGACTTAGATGATGAAATTCAAACTAATAATATATGTACATGAATTGTGGATCACAGGGTATGTGTAGTTTTTAATTTGAATAATAAAAGGCTTTGGGAAAATTTGCAAAAGGAGTGTAAAGAACCCTTATATGCCCCAACTGCTTGCTATGTCCACATGCCGTTCTCTTCCCTCTCCTTTTCTCTGTTCCTGTAACTTCCTCTCATAGCCCTAGCTGCTATGTGCAAGCACAAATGCAGTTATAACCAAAATTTCACGTTCCTTCTCTAATGAGCCAGGCCTGGTTCTGGATTCTGCCCCATAAAAGACAGCGACTTGGGCCGGGGATTTAGCTCAGTAGCTTAAGCGCCTGCCTGGCAAGCGCGAGGTTGTGAGTTAGATCCCCGGTACCAAAAAAAAAAAAAAAAAAGACAGCGACTTACTATCATCCTCTCTGTGTTGGTTCCCTGGATTAGGTCTTTTATGCCATGCTTGTGTGTAGTTCACGACAGTGACAGTTTATGTAACGCTTTTCTTTTTGAAAGCTTTGGAATGTCATGCTTCAAATTCCTGAAGAAAAAGAGTCTTTTTGTCTTATTATTGCTCGTTGTGATGCAGTATGACCTCATTTGGATCTTAATTTCTTTTAGTTATTTTTTATATTTATTCTACTTGGCACTAAAATTAACATGTATATAAGAAAAGTTTACTAGCTAGTACTCAAGAGATTTAAAAAAAAGATTTCCATGAAGGAGGGCATGTTTTAATTTGTCTGTTGTTATTTATTTCTAATAAGTTATATTTTTAAAAGAAGAATTCAGACTTAATTTTACATAGAATTTTAGTGAATTTTCCTTAGGTGTTAGATATTAGTTGCAAAGCTTAAAGGGATTATGGAATCCAGTCTGAAGATTCTCATTCTATAGGCTCTAGTTTGATGATATATTTTGATTATCCTGCATAGTGTCCCTTTAAACATTGAACATTGTCCCACACTGTATAAGTGAACTGAGCACACAGATGTCCAGTGTCTCAGACAGCACGGGGATGAATTTCTGCAAGGTCACCAATCGCTACAATTCCTTGCTTCAGACCACTGCCTAGTGTCTGTAATTCCAACCATTTCCTCTTTCCTTTCAGAGAGCCCCATCGCACCTTCAGAAGAGCTCTTGACCTCTGAGCCCGGTCTTCCTGACTCCTCCGTGTTCTTGCCCTGGCCAAGAAGGCCTCTTTGTCCTGCACTTGACTCCCTCCCTCTCCACTCCTTTTAGGGTATAAATACACTGGAATGTGAATCATATTTCCAAAATTTTCCCCCCAGTTCCCATCTGACTTCTCACTTTTAATGGCCAACTACACTGAACCTGAAGGACTTTTTCACAGGACATAGCTATGACATGATCTCTACAAACTGTTTCTTTTCCAATAAAGGAGGAACCAGACGGGTGAATAGTCATGCACATTCAAAATTATTATTGTAATTTGTGCTACTTTAAAAAATCTTTCCCCCGGTAGAGTCTAGATTTCTTTTGAAATTCAAGAGGTATATAATTCGAAATTACAACACTTTAGGGGTTAGAAGCATACCAGTGCAGAGGGCCAGGCACTGTGTAAGGGCATGGCTCTTTTGCATCTCTGTGGACACATCTGTAAGAATTGACTCAAGACCAGCGGCTACTTCCCGGGCTTGGATATAGAGTCTGGGGACCTGAGCCTGGAGGTTGGTTCCATCTGAGTGAGTGGGCAGCATATGTAACCCGAGCCAGCTGCAGGGGCGTGGTCTCGGCAATACCCTCATTAGCAAAGACATGCAGACAAGCTGACTTCTATTAATTATTGTGGACAAAGTGGTGCACAAGTCTCTCGAGTCAGTCCTTATTGGCCTCACCCAGGAACTCTAGGGGCGCCAGGAAGGGAAAGAAGGGACAACCACACTGCTTTCAACATTCAGTCGCAGCCAAGCCCACTTGGCAGCTCCCTGAGGACCCAGCAGGATGGGCGCGAGGAGTCACTGGCAGGGCCAAGGAGCAGAAGACCCCAACTAGTCCTGCTTTGGCTTCTGGTCGCCCAAACCTGGCTCTCGACGCAGAGACCTAAAGCAGCGCTGGACGGCGTTCAATCTCCCTAGCAGCCTGGCTGAAGCTCTGGCGTCCCGGGTTGGTTGGGATTGGGGGCGGAGCAGGAAGGACCAAAGTCCCTCTGCAACCAGGCCCGCACCTCCGTTTGCCCAGCGCTCTCCGAAGCAGGAGACCAACCCGGCTGAGGGCGATCTGCACAGTCCACAACAGCAGCACCATGTCTGTGACTCTAGGTTACTGGGACATCCGCGGGGTGAGCTAGAGTTAAAGTGGGAGAGGGCTGGGCGGGGACTGGCTGGGGCCAGATTCTGAAACACAAATCCTCTTCAGGATTTTCTGGAGCCCTCTGTTCCAGTCAGAAGGCCCCTTCAACCTTTGAGGTGTGTGTGTGTGTGTGTGTGTGTGTGTGTGTGTTAGGGGAAGGTGGGTGGTGTCCATGGAGGGAGTGAAGGTCACAGTCCAAGTCCCTGCATCTTTGTCTTCTTTCATGGGTCATTTCTGCCAGCTGGCTCACGGCATCCGCCTGCTCCTGGAATATACAGACACCAGCTATGTGGAGAAGAGATACACCGAGGGGGACGGTAGTAGCACCTTCCTGCTGAGACCCCTGCCCAGTCCTGATGACTGGTGCTCAGCAGCCCATGCCTTGGATACCTGTTGCTCATGTTGGCAGCTGCCTGCTGGCTGTGCAAGGAGTCTGTCCCTTCCATAAACCCTGCTGAGCATGCAGTTTGACTGAGAGAGTGATTTTCAAATTTTAAACTTGTATCAAATAAAAATTCAAGGATTTGGGACCCTCTATATCTATAATTGGGTTTGGTCTCCCTTGGCACTTTTCTAAATCTTTTGCGAGCCTTAATCCTGTTGGTCCACACTTGCAAACACACTTTACCCTATGACCTTGCAATGTGGAACCCAGTGGCTCATATTCCAGATGCACTATCAGGAAGTCTTGCCCCTGATTCCTTGAGAGTGGCACTAGATTAATGAGAAAGTCAGATTTGTTTTCACTTCATCTTCACCACAGCTCCTGATTTTGATCAAAGCCAATGGCTGAATGAGAAGTTCAAGCTGGGACTTGACTTTCCCAATGTAGGTACAAGGGATGGGTTGGTTTGGGGAAAGTAAATATGTCCCTAACTCATCCCAGCGTAGTTTCTAGGATCAGTACTTCTGCTCACTTAGTCTCATTCCTAGTTGTCTATCCTGTCTTTCTGTGATGGTGGGTGTTCCAGCTCATTCATTCATTGTACAGTATAGGTGTTCAGGTCTTGCCCTGGGCAGACACACGGAGTGCCAAGTCTTATGTCTGCTCTAAGTCAGGGAAGGGACGCTGGGACCTGGCATCCCAACTGACCTTTCCTGGCTGTCAGTACAGCTGCCCTACTTAATCGATGGGACTCACAAACTCACCCAGAGCAATGCCATCATGCGCTACATTGCCCGAAAGCACAACCTGTGTGAGTATGGCTGGCTTCTGGGTGTGGGGGAAAGGTGGCTATTCCCCTAAGCTTCGCTGGGGAGCTTCCCTGAGAGTGAGTCTCTTGTGTGGGCTTCAGGTGGCGAGACAGAAGAGGAGAAGATTCGTGTGGACATTTTGGAGAACCAACTTATGGATACCCGAATGGAGCTGGCCAGGATTTGCTATGACTCTGACTTTGTGAGCCCCTTTCCCTCCCTCAGGGTTTGATCATTGGCTCAGATCCTTGCATTCCCATGTACTCTTGTCCAGTTTGCATGTGAATTCTGTAGCACTATTCATTCTATCAGTACTGTCAACAGAGTGACCCTCAAACTCTAATGTCAGGTTAAATGAAAACTCTCAATAGACTTCAGTACATCTTAGGAATTGGGCAAGTAGGAAATTTAGTATCTGACAGTAAATTTGTGGACATATTCCTCCATATCTGACTGCTGGTTTCTATCCTAGACCTTATCTTCCAGTTGCTTTAAAGTATCATACCCCTGGAATACATAGGCTTGAATATGAGAAGTACAAGCTGGACATAGAAAGGACACCCTTATGGTCAGACTCCTTCCCATTGGTTTCCCAGTGGTGTCTCTTGGACATTTATAAGGATAGACAGTTTTCCCAGTAGGCAGCTCAAAGTTGACCTAAAGGCCTTTGTTCTCTCATTTTCCTTTTGCCATGACAAATTGGCTTCATCTGTTTGGAGATTATGCAAAAACCCAAGCCCTTTTCTGCCTCCCTTTGAAGCAGAACTTGCAACTTTTTTTTTTCCCCTGGGCACGTTTAATTGTTGGCTTCTTTGATTCTGCCTAATGTCTAGGATCAAAGTGTATCAGGTGCCACAGCACTGTTGGGTCTGACCTGCACAACCTGGTTTGGACATCAGTGGTAACAAAATCAGGGGCTGTGATTTATTCCTACCAGTTTACCATTACCTCTGACAGATCCTGCTTAGTGTCTCTGGCAGTATAATAAATGTTGATATATTAAGTTGAAACTTAGGTATTGACCCATTTGTAATCTCAGGAAGATGGCTGCTCGCACTTGACCAGCCAGGACCATGCACAGCATGGAGGAGTCTGGCTTTTCTGCCAGGGAGCCTGTGTCTGAGAGTGGTGACAACTACTTTCTGCCTCAGGAGAAACTGAAGCCAGAATACTTGAACCGACTCCCTGAAATGATGAAGCTGTTCTCACAGTTCCTGGGGAAACAGCCATGGTTTGCAGGGGACAAGGTAAAGGGGAGGGAGATGGGAGGAGAAGTTGTCATTCTTCCCAGGTTGTGAGCTTCTAGCCCACTCTCCTTTGGCTTTCTACAGATCACTTTTGTGGACTTCCTTGCTTATGATGTCCTTGAGAGGAACCAAATATTTGAGCCTACGTGCCTAGATGCATTCCCAAACCTGAAGGACTTCATAGCCCGCTTTGAGGTGATGCCTGTGATTCATTTGCCTCTTGGATGTCATATTCCCCTTTGGATGTACTTTCCCTTTCCTGTTTTCCAAATGCTTTCCTTGTCCTGGAGCTAAAATGAAGAATAACTAGCATGTATTAGAGCACTGGACTTATGCCAGGACTGTACTCAGCGTTTTATATCCATGTTTCAAATGTATCATTTCAGCATTCCTACAAGGTTAACAGAATTGCCAGCCCCATTGCACAGATAAGGGAACCGAGCTTGTAGAGGATAAACTGTTTGCTGAATGTCCCAGTGCCGGTGGAGGTTGTGCTGGGCTCCCTGTCAACTCTGGCTTTTATGGGCAACAGGAGGTGGTTCTCTCTGTTTTGTGCTCAAAGAAAGAGCTTTAGGCCCTGTGCAGCTGGGTTTCCAGCTCAGCACCCTTTGCAGGATGGAACAGCATGTGAGTATGTGCAGCTGGTAGTAGGAGGGCTAGGACAAGGCTGTAAGGATGTGATATACCAAGATGCAGACAATACTGACATCTGATCTAAAGAACACTTCACTCCATCGGATCTCCAGCTGGGGAAGCACTGCGAGCCTGTGATTATAGTTGGTGCTGGATTGAGTACGCATATGGGTGCCCTGTTGGAGGATTTTATCTTGATGTGTTCTATGGTTGGGGACATTCTTTCTCTGTCTTCTCCTCCTGTTTTTTTCTAATACCCCAATTTTCCATTTATGAAATAGGGAGTACACGAGTTTTTATTCCTATTTACTTACATTCTCCACCTCTTCATTGTGAGTCTCTGTATCAGTTTCAGAGGGAGATGCAGAGGCCTCTCACCCTATGCCGGAATTCAGTGTAGCTGAGGAGAGCAGGCATACCAGATTGTGGGGTCATGTGCCACCACCCGTGTGCTGGGGAGCAGAACCTGGACCTCATCTCATAGCTAACCATGGATCATCCAGAGTCCACATGTTTGAGCCCAGCAAAGCCTATTTTATAAGAGGTTTGGGAATTTTGAGGCATTGGTCTAACTAGTTTTATAGCCTGGAATTTGCTCCTTTCCCACCCCACATGAAGAGATACGCTAGTTCTCATCAGCTCTGGTTCTGGTCCAGGCAGCGTGGCCTTGAAGATTGTGTAAGAGCTGATATGATTGTGAGGAGGGAGGGCTGGGTTGGAGAGATGAGAGCTGTAGTCTGTGGCCAGCTGGGCCTGGCATGATGGCATCTGGCAGCTCTAGATTTTGAATTCTTCAGAAATCATCCTGTACTCACTCTCCTGGCAAGCTGATGGACAGCACCTGAGTGCCATTCTTCCAGGCCCTCTCTAGCAGGGCTGCAGATAAAGTAGTTCGGGATGCAGTGAGATTGGACTCAGATACTAAGTAGAAGAGTTTGGACTTTCTGATTTATGGGAAGTGAGAACAGTCTGCCTGGCTTTTCTAGTTGTTTTACTGCCTGATTCCAAGTTCTTCTCAGATCTGCTGAGTGACTGGATGAGGTCTAGGTTTTTTCATAGGGAGCCCAGGCACACTTCGAGTCCCTTTGTCCTACTAGATCCATCCTCTTGCTTTAAAGCCAGGCAAGTAGAAATTGCCCCATTGAAAAAGGACAATGTCTGTGAGACTGGGAGTGACAAGGCAGAGTTGGAGAGGCGGAACCAGGCTGCATCCAGGCCTGTCTCACACACTGGCTGTGTGAGCATGAGACAGTCTCCCACCCTCTCTGTGCATCTGATAACTGGGAGTGGTAGAACCCATCTTGCAGGATTGTTGAGTGGATTTTCTATTCCTGTATTTCAGTCGGTAGTGGGTATGAAACACTTTTAACGGTGCTCCTCAGGGTTACCCTTAGTTACAGGAAATTGAAGAGTTCTTCACCAGAGCTAGAAGGAAGCAGTCTGTGTCGTGCTCTAGCAGCTGAACCACATGGATAGACTTTTCCTGATGGCACTACCTGAATCCACTGGGGCCTGGGTCCTAAGCTCCTTTTTTCTCTTTCCTGCTCCTAGGGTCTAAAGAAAATTTCTGCGTACATGAAGTCCAGCCGCTTCCTTCCAAGACCTGTGTTTATGAAGATAGCAACGTGGGGCAACAAGTAGGGCCTTGAAAGGCCAGGAGACAGGAGTGAGAAGCCGGTTTTCTTTCTGCTGCCCAGTGCTCTGTGGGTCAGCCAGTCCCTCTGCAGCTTTCATACCACTTTATGGTTATTTTCCCAATAGGCAAAGCCCTGTAAACTCTCTTTTCTCTCATGTCATCCCTGTTCCATTCAGGCCCTTTAAAGTGCTAGCTCTTCATTTTCCTTTGGCAAAGCCCTCTCCTGATGCTACCACTATGGTGTCTTGCACTAAAACCAGCCTGATCATCCTACCCATCATTGGCTGTGTCTGCTTTAAGGAGCTTGTCCAGGACCCTCCTGGAGTTCAGCTCTGTGCTCCCCAGCACTTCTGAGAAGACTAGCGTTGCCTGGTATACAGCCCTGCACTGCCTGTGTGATCCCAGTAAAATCTGAACCACACTTGCTGTTTTGTCTTACTGTGTCTGGCTTTATGCATTTGATAGCTGGAACTGACTTTCCAAGGGACTGATTGGTCATGCTCATAGGGATTCTGGTTAGGTAGGAAGGATGTTGAGACTTCTTGGTCCCATTTCTGACACCCTCTGTGCAGGCAACCCCAGCCTCTATAGAGAATAAAGGGCCCTGGTTTTGGGTCTGTACCTCTCCTGCAGCATCACTGAAGCATGCATGGTGACACAAGGCTGTGTGTCACCATGACTAGAGACCCATGGTGAGTGTGAGTTCCCAGCAGAGAAAGTTAGGATCCTTTTTGGCTCCCCAATGGTGTGACTGGTTCATATCTGTTAGATCTCAGGATCTTATATCTCAATTTCTCAGATGCCTTCAAGGGTTCTCTTCCAGCTTGCTGCCCACCTGGCATGTGGACTTCCTTGGTTTATTTCTTCACTTTCCTGGGTACTTGTAAAATAAACTTCTTTAGTCCTTGCCTGAATGAAATGTATGTTCAAAACATTCATAAAAACATTCAAAATGTTTTCATCCTGATGCATTATTCATTAGTACTTTGAGAATAGAATTTGTTGATAAGGTTTTTTTTTTTTTTTTTTTTTTTTTTTTGGTACTGGGGATCGAACTCACTACCTTACGCTTGCCAGGCAGGCGCTTATGCTGCTGGGCTAAATCCCTGGCCCTTGTTTTTGTCTTTTTGAGACAGAGTTTCACTATGCAGTTCAGGATGACCTTGAACTCACTTTATAGCCCAAACTGGCCTCTAACTTGCAGAAATCCTCCTGCCTTAGCTTCCCGAGTGTTGGACTTACAGGCACTTACTACCACACCTGGCCTGAGAATTTGAGAAGAATAATCCTATATATTTTTACTGGATTCATGGATACCTTTCTGGTAGTTAGCATATATATAAGGAGAAGGCTAAATCCAAGCTGACTCAAATCCCTTTTGTAGACATCTGCTTTGATACTTAATGTGGTCTCTGTTTCTCAGATCCCTAAGTCAAAAGTCTATAAGGAAAGGCTGTTGGTAACATTATACGACTTCACACCCTTTCACAAACTTTGCTAGCATAGGCTTCCTCCATTCTGATTCGTTGATCACCTGCAGTAATTTTTTCTTTTTCTTTTTTTTTTTTTTTTTGCGGGACCGGGAATCGAACTCACGACCTTGCACTTGCCAGGCAGGTGCTTATGCCACTGAGCTAAATCCCCAGCCCTACCTGCAGTAATTTTAAGTGAAAGAAGTTTCTAGTAGCTCAGTAATTCCTACCCATGTACCAGAATGAATTATTTAATTTGTGAGTAGACATTCAGATCAGGCTTAGGTAAGACAAATTATTACAAGTCAACATGACATAGGCCTCTTATCCAAAACAGCATATCCAGAACTATACCTTGAAAAGTGGGTGAAAACTTGAGCAGGCATTTTCCAAAGGATACATATTGCTCTCTGCCCTGTCTTGGAAGATGAGGCTGCCCAGGGAAGTCTCTGCACCTGAGAGACCCAGATCTCAAGACCCAGATCTCCCAAGTCCCCTTTCCTCTGTGCTGATATGTGGGTTGGTGCTGAGGGGCAAGAGTTTCTAGGTCCTCTCTGCAGCAGCTGCCTCTGCCTCCTGGTTTCCAGGGACTCAGGGTTTGCTCTGTCTCCCTCCTGCTAGCCAGCATTTCTGGGGTGTTATTTTTCCAATCACAGCATTTTACTGATTTGTGAGTCCTAGATTAGGGTTTTTTAAAAAATTTTACCCCCTTCTCCAAGTCAGTCCCTTTAATTATAAAACTGGTAGCAGAAAAAGGAAACTTTGTAAATTAAAGTAAGTTAAAAAATCCTTTCTACTTAAAAAAAGAAAGCACCATAAAACATTTCAAGGATTGTTTACCAAAGTGTGTTCAGGATAATTTAATCCTTTTGATTTCAGTGTTTGAATTGAAATCATATATTTAATAACTCATTTGCTTCCATCAAAGGCAAATGTATTTTGTTTTCCCAAATACATAAAACCATTTGGCTTTCATCAAGCCAAAGTTAGTTAACTAACTTTAAACCAAATGAAGAAGGACTAGATTATACAGATTCTTTTTTTTAAAAAAAACTTTTATTTTAAAGAGAAAAAAATATACCAAAATTTCAAAACATGATAATTAGAAGTTAACAATGGTTAATACATTGCATATTGTTATCTTTAAATTAGTTATTCAGATTATAAGATATTTGCATTTTATTGTCCAAACAATATTAGCACAAATCCTTCTTCAATGAACTAAGAGAAATAGTAGTATAACTATCTTTTTTTTTTTTTTTGGGTACTGGGGAGTATAACTATCTTAACTATCTTTTATATATGTATAAATATAAATATATATACACATGTATTTATATATTATTTCTTTCAGGGAAACAATACAATGTTTGCACATGTGAGTCTATAAAGATTCCATTAAATTGAAACAAATTACATAGATGTGTGTATACAAACAAATATATATATGTATATATATGTACATGAAATATGCATATACTACTTACATAACAAAGGCTGAGGAACTTAAACTCTTTGATCACCTAATACCTTAACTAAACTTTTTATGCATAGAATAATTCCTTGGAAATAGATATCAGATGAAATAAAAACTTTTGCCAGAGAATTTAACTCCTTTTATTGATGTTATTTTCATCATGATTTTTTGCTCAAAAGATAAAGTGCATATTTTTTGTATTTGTAAACATCAGAATTTCAAGCCAGTTACTATAGTTCTCTGGAAAAATTCATTTCTTCAGGTCTTCACATATACCTGGCCCAGGAGAGGTGTTAACTAAGAGCTCTTCTGTTTCCTCCAAAACAAACCTAGTAGACCCTGGGTGTTCCTGCACCAGGGTCTTCACAGCATGGCTACACAGTTAATGCTGCTATTTTCACTCCAACCCCAGTAACCCAGAAGAGGCTCTAGAACATCTTCTGAATAAATAGTTTGACTCCAGAATGTTCTCTTTCGTGTTCGTCAAACACATTTCTCCCATGTATTAGTTTCTGGTATAATTCCTGCAATTTGCTCTGATCAAAACAATTCCCAAGGCAAAGAACAGATGTGTTTTGTTGTTTATAGGAATGAATAAAGAGCTCCCAAGTTTTAGCACTCAACAGCAATCCTGCATAAATATTTGTAGATTAAACACACGTTCTACAACTTCAGAAGTTACAAAGCTATCAAATGTCCTGCAATCTCTTCCACAATCTCTTTCTGGCAACACATTCTGTACTCCTCTTATCCAGGAATAGATCAAATGATTCATGCCACTGAGCTGTTTAATGTTTTTGTCTCCAAAATCAATTCAATAGTTGAAGCCCAAACTGCCCTAGAGGATAAAGGCATTAAAAAAAAACAAAAACTGTTCTCTTCAGTTAGCAATCCACTATCACAGCCCACATGGAAAATCTTCATCCCAGACAAAGGCTTTCCAGGCTGGTGATAAGCAACAACTTTCAAAAGATAGTGTCTGATGAAAATGGTGCTCTTAGATCATTCATAGGATGAAGGGGTACACACCTCCCCATTTGTGAGCTAGGGCCAGGAAGAGTTTTACTTCAGTGCTGTTGGTGGTGGCTTGTGAAACATATACAGTAGCCTTGACCAAGGATACCTGTACATTTGTAATTTGTTCAAACTGGAGTCATCCTAGAGCAGTGATGGTGCACCTTTTAGAGCTTTCATGACACAAACGGCCCACTGTGGCACACGTGCCATTGGTTCGCCAGCTCTGTGATTCAAATCACATGGTTCGTACTCATTGAAACTATGGTTTAATCAATAAAGTTCAAAACAGCTTATTCCCTGAATAAATTTCCAGGAGGTTAAATAAAGCTGTTCCACTTGCATGTCTCAACACCCACATGTATGTATTCCTAAAAAATTGAGTACTGGAGGAGCTTAGTGGCAGGCTAGCATTTCTCAACCTCACCATTACTGACAAATCAGAGCACGTACTTTTTGTGTATGTCTTGTTTTTAGTGTCCTGATTTTTATAGTACAGTACAGGTAAACATTCTGAGGTTAAAAAATGCTTTAACTAATTTTTAGAGATATACTTCTGTTTTTGTAATGACTAAATTTGCAAGACAAACACAGTTGATTTTAATTCCCCCAAGTGTGTTGCAGACTGAATGGTATCAAGAGGCTGACCTGTCCATCTAATTGTACTATCTTTAATTTGTTTCTTTGTGTCAGGAAGAAGATTTTTAGTTAAGGTGATGTGTTGATCAGCTTTATATTACTGTAACTGTTAAGTTTGTATAAATCTGAGTTCTTTGTTTCTCAAAATTGAAGAATAAATTTGAGGACAAAAGGAGGAGTTTAAGAGAGTTTACTAGAAATAATAATAAGAAAAAGATTTTGGTGGATACCATTAAGAGGGTATTGCATCCAGTGGGTCTGGGGTCTAGGATTTCCAGACTCACCTTAGCTGGGTTTCTCTCTCTCTCTCTCTCTCTCTCTCTCTCTCTCTCTCTCTCTCTCTCTCTCTCTCTCTCTCTCTCTCTCTCTCCTTCTTTCTGACATAGAAAAAGGAAGCAGAGACAGAAGACCAGTGCAAAACAACTTTATCACAGGTATTGTAACAGGAAGTGGTATAGAGGAGTGCAGGTCCAGAGTTGGAACACCACTGAATTTGGGGCTGTGGTCCTGATTTATGGGGTAGAAACCCTATTTTCACTACTTGATTGGTTGTTGGACTTGTTGCTAGAGGGTTAGGTTTGGTGGGCTAATAGGGAAATTTTGATGGGAGAAGTTAAAGGGGAGCTTAGGTGGGTCAGTGTGAGCTACACAGACTGTCAGCTGAGCTGCTTGCTGTGATGCAGAGGCTATTTCCTTTCTACTTCTAAAAGTCTGGTTAAGTCTGGTTCTCTAATCTATCCCTACCTAAGTGTACTGACAGCCCCTGCAAGGGGAAAGATGTCCAATATGCTTTGTTTGTCTTGGGCAGAGAAACCATAAGGGCTTGTTTAAAAGGAAATGGGAGAACTGGGTGTGGTGGTGCATACCTGTAATCCCAGCACAGATTCTAGGTGAGAAGGAACAAGTTTTGCCAAGAGACTAAGAATGTACAGGCCAAACATAAGGACCAGAATGAAAAGACAAAGGGGTGTAATTAGAGGAGCCAGGTCTACATGTGGTCCTTAAGAGATTAGATGTTGAAACCAGATAGGTTCTCAACTTGCCTGCTTACAAAGTCATCTATAAGTCTGATGTTTCCTTTAAGATTTTAAGGTCTTCTATCTTTGTGAGTTATTTATCTAAAGATGATGAGTTTTATTTATTAGTGTGCATGTCCAGGTGAAGACTTTTGGTTTTGAAGGACTATTTTAGTTAAGAAATTATAGACTCTTATTGTGTCTCTATAGTTGTCACTATGGCCTTTTTAAAGGCCTTATTGAGCCATAATAGTGATAAATTACTAGTGTAACTGGAGACTGGTAGCAAGGGTCAGTGTAGTAATAGGAGCCCTCTTTTCATATCTAGCCTATATTACTAACATCTCTACCTCTATCTCCTCTGTATTTCTTGGGTTATACTTTTCTGCTGGGTGTTTAAGACCAAGTTAAAATGAGGCCTGTGTTAATTAAAATTAACCTCTCTTTTGGGGTGGTGTAGTAGCACATGCCCCTAATCTCAGCACTTAAGAAGCTGAGGCAGGAGGATTGCCATGAGTTTAATGCTAGCCTGGACTACACAGTGAGACACTGTCTCAAACAACAATAACAACAACAACATTAACCTCTCTTTATATTAAAATCAGTTAAAACTCCTTAGGGAATACTTTTGGGACCATGTGCGAAGCCTCTTAGCTTCTCTACCAGGTCATTCACAAGGATGGATCACAGTCTTACTTGACTATATGACTTCCTTTGGAAACATGGGAGACATTTCCCACTTTGGTAACCCTCTTTTTATCACAATGTACATTGTTTAATTCATATTTTCTGGGGTCTAACAATATCTCTACTTAGTTTTTAGTAACCGAAAGTCTAAAAATGAAAAACACAAGAAATTGTTTCCTAAATAGTTTATTTTGTAAAATAGTTTTGTAAGTGTAACCAAAAACATCTTAATATCTTAAAAAACCTTATTGTTTTAGACAGAAAACTTTTAGTTTATAATTTAATTATATATCATAATAATTGATTTAATAATGTTTGTTGGAGTATGTTACAGTAAGATTGGAAAAACTACAGAAGTCAGTGGAGAAAAGGAAGCAAATTGATTCTGGAAACCGCTTTTTGAGCTATAGAAGGGAGTTTTGTTCAGCAGTTCCCCAAGCCCAAGTCCAAGAGGTAGGCCATTGAGAGAGAAGAGAGGGCATGGCTTAGGCTGGCTAGGAAAAGTGTCATGGCAGGATCCTAGAATCTGTGCAGTGTCATTATCTCAGGACCCCAGATATAGACATTTTCATAGGTTCTTGTGAGGTGAGGATGGCATAGAAGATCACAGACACCATGAAAACTCACTATCATAGCTTTCCTCATGATACCTGTCCTGTATTCACCAGGGTGTACTTTTTTCCCTTCTTTTATTCAGTTGAAGTTCTTGACATAGGGGAAAGACACTCCCAACCTACTAGATGTCTGGTATGAGATTGTGTTCTCTAAAATCAACGAACAAATTTTAGGAACAATAGATGTTAAAAGCAGATGTTAAAAGCATTTATTGAGAGAAAGAAAGCTTCTGTCTGAGAGAGAGATAGAAGGGGTCCTGAGTGGGTGGCCAAGGATTCTTCCTTTTCCAGGGATTTTTATAGAGCAAAACCACAAAGTGAGGTAGGGTCCAAGATGGAGAAAAATGGGAACTTGCAAGGCAGGCTGGCATGAGGTGGGACAGAACTATGGTCAACCAATAAGATTATGAATATAATTGCTGAGGTAAAATTGATTAAATTTGGATACAATGGAGAAGCAGTCCCATAGCAAGTGGGCATGAATACAGAATAGGGCCTTTTCCTGTAGGGGGTTGGGTTAGTGGCTCCTAATATCAATCCTTGATGCTTATACTTATGGTGTGGTTGCATTTGTTTTGCCTTTTTTCTTGAGATCTGGCCTGCAGCAGACGTGTCTGTTTCCTCCAAGGTTACAAGATATTTGGTCTTCTACATTGCTCCTTAGAGGGCCCAGTCTTATCTACCTGCCTATAGTATTTCTAATTAACTCAGCTGCATATGACATGCCCATCAGGCCTTACCTGGTTTCCCCCTGGCTGGCTAAGCCAAATAACATTATCAGGTTTTGGAGTGTTTGGAGTCTCCTTCTGAAAAGGGTTTCTAGGTGTTAGGGTTTTCTGGAGCAACAGAGAAGGGAAAAGTAAAAAAAACAAAAGAACACATTTATTGAGGATGTGGAAAGGAGCACACAATCCATGGCTTTCTTTCTTTCCATAAATATATTCTGCTCTTAACCTCTGTTGTTCCCAAAATTCATTCTTTGATTTTAGATAATATACAATCATACAAGATATATAGCAGGTTGGGAGTTTCATTCTCCTATATCAGTTTCAGTTCATAGTTGGCTGGCTCCAAGGCAGGGTATCAGGAAAGAGCAGCTTCACAGAGGAGGAACAGTTCATGGTAGGCTGAAGTCAACAAAGTAGCAATCTATAAGCTATAAGTAACAAACAACAAGCAAGCACTCTCTGTCCCTTATATCTTATCTAGACTACCCACCCTTTGGGTAGATAACCCTCACATCCAGGGTGGAGCATCCTTAATCCTAACCAAAACCATGGCAAACCAATCAGTAGGTTAATTTAGCAATCACACACCCTCAATTCCATTATTATACACTCCAGATCCAGCCACCTCCAAAAAAACTCCACCTGTGACCACATGAG
Organism: Dolichotis patagonum; assembly: GCA_004027295.1. Lineage (NCBI taxonomy): Eukaryota > Metazoa > Chordata > Mammalia > Rodentia > Caviidae > Dolichotis > Dolichotis patagonum. The sequence continues at coordinate 10,863 of PVJX010011886.1, read as the reverse complement.
GTTTTGGGGGGACAGCTAGACACAAACCATAACACTGGTCTTCTGAACCTTTCCAATAATTGCCCATTAAGCTCCATTTTTAGCATTCTTGGCTTTCTCCAACCCTCCCATAAACCAACAAATCAATTCCAAAGACTCCTCTACATTGTCAGGCATAGCTACAGTCAACAGCCCCACTTCTCCATAAAAATTTTCTAATTTTCTGTATTAGTCAGCTTTCCATCTCTATAATGAAATACAGTTGGACTTTGGATTGCAAGTAATTTGTCCATGAGTGTTCTGCATACATTTTCTAAGTACGCATGCTAACCCATTGTGTCACTGGAGCTCTTCTGCATACATTTTAATGATAAGCCATATGAGTAGTATGTGACACCAAATGTCACATTATCACAACTGAGCCAATCTCTCTCTGTCTCTCTCTCTGTCTCTCTGTTGTGTGTGTGTGTGTGGGGGGTGGGGATTGTGGGTGATTGTCTCTCAACATCAAAAGGTTATGAAGGAGACCTCATCTGTGGAGGAGGAGGAGATTAGGAGGAGAAGAAGGAGGAGGTGGAAGACGAGGAGGAGGAGGAAGAGAAAAAGGTAGAGGAATCCTTCACTTCAAATGAGATTAAGGAAATGCGTAAAATGCGGGAAATAGTGCAAAATTTTGTAGAAAAGCACTACCTGAATAAGGCCGTAGCAGTGCAAGCAATGAATCTGTTTAATGACAGTGCAATATTACATTTTCATGAAATTCTCAAAACGAGGCAAAAGCAAGTGCCATTGGATAGGTTTCTCTTTAAAGTTGCATGAAAAGAAAAAGATTCTATTGAGCTAATAGATAGCAACCATTCTGTTAGTGATAGTGAAAGTCATCCTATAACTTTCCTCTCTCTTGTCTCCCTCACGTCAGTCATGAAGGTTTTCAAAGGTAAATGCAGGTTAATTTGTATTTTACTTATTACTTTTTATTATATTACAGCATTATAATCATTTTTATATAAATACTTTAGGATTGTACAATGTATTATCTGAGTTTTTGTTATTTCGTATGAAATTTGCTTTGGTATGCAAGTGCTTTGGATTACAAACATGTTTCCAGAATAAGTTATGCTCACAAACTAAGGTTTTACTGTACTTAAAATAACACATAAAGAGAAAAGGTTTATTTTGGCTCACATATTTCAAAATTCCAGTCCATGATTGGTTGACCTTATTGTTTGGAGCCTATTGTGGGAAAGCACATCATGGCAGAAACATGTGGCAGAGCAAAGCAATTCACTTCATGGCCAGAGAGAGAAAGAGAAGGAGTAAGCAGCCAGGATTCTGTAATCTTCCAAGGCACACCTCAAAGACCTAAGGACCACCTACTGGGCCTCACCACCTAAAGGTTCCACCACTTCCCAATTGTATCATGCAGGGGATCAAAACTTTATTACATGGGGACTCTGTGGGGCATTGGACATCCAAACTGCAGCAGATGGAAATCAGATTTCTCTGTTTTGGATTTAAGAGTTGTAGGCACTGTGAATGTGCGCTTCAAGGAGACCGTTGAATCTTGGTTTCTTCCTCTCTTTCCCTTCTATTCTCAGCCACAAAGTGAAGGAGCTTTCTCTGCCATGTGCTCCCACTAAGATAGTATTACTGTTACTGGCCAGGTGTCCCTGCCTCACCTGATAGCCAGGCTCTTTATACCCTAAATAAAGAACTGAACATAATGCAAAAAGAGAAAGAAAGGGAGAGGTTTATTAAAGGGAAGGTATACTCCACAGAGTGGGAGTGACTGATGAGAAAGTCCAAGAGTGAGCTTGACTCAGAGTGGCCCCTGTATATTTTAGGTTAACACGTTCCCACCAACTTAAACCAATGGTGGTACATGCATGACTGTCCCACTGGGTGGCTTTGTACTACTTACTGGTGATACAAGTGGATCTAAGCACTTTATGGGTCTTTTTACTAATAAAATTAATGAAAAGCCACCTGATGAAACAGTAATACATGTATATCACTGGTGAGTCAAGCTGCCTGGTAATGGAACATACTAATTACAGCACTGTTGTTAACAGGCTAAAGTACACTTGGGAGAGTTCCAGATGGGCAGTGTCTACAGATGGTAACTGCCAGTAAGGGAAGCACATCTTGATGTAGCATGGATGAGCAAAGCCAGAGATGACAATGGCAGAGTTCCACAGTTAGCTTCTCTTTTGTTTTCCTAGAATTTGAGAGTGGCCAGGAGTGGCAACTAAATGTATTTCTGTCTAATCAACTGTGCATCTCTACTCCCATGTTGGAAGAGGAGCTTATAAACTTATATGGCCTGAATGGAGCCAGCATGACTGCCAAAGTGCACCACAGAAGTCAAAATTAAAATGCTAATACTGCATCATAATGACCTTGGTTACTATTGGTTATGCTGAAGCAGTGAGCTCATGTCAGAGATTAAAGAAGTATGTAAGGGCAGGAGCGTATTTTTTAGGCGGTCAGGATATAAAGGCAATATGGTGAGAGCAATACCATATTTTTCAGGTTCATGTCACAATATTAAGGAAGTGTGGTGAAAGTAGGATTCTCTGATGGTCTCTAAGAACCAGAAGGCATTCTGCCTGTTGTGAGCATAGGGTGCCTGCCACACTATCTCCTGCCTCACTGTTTCTCTACAGGTCCAAAAGCAGTGGAATCAATGGCCCATTGACTGAAATTTCCAAAATTAAGCCAAAATGAACCTTTACTCTTCTGAAATTTATTATCAAACACCCTCCCTCCCCTTTCTCTTTGTCTCTGCTTGCTTGCTTTTCTTCTTCTTTTTCTTCTTCTTCTTCTTCTTCTTCTTCTTCTTCTTCTTCTTCTTCTTCTTCTTCTTCTTCTTCTTCTTCTTTTTGTGTGTGTGTGTGCTAGGAATTAAACTCAGGACCTCACACATCCTAGGCATATGCTCTAACACTGAGCTATACCTATCCTTTAAACTGTTTTATTGAGTATTCAGTATAGTTCAGTTCCAGAGAGAAAGTAAAATATACAAAGTTGTTATTATGCTTTAAACATAAATCAAAGCTTTAAATTAAATGCAATCCTAAGTGAACAACACAAACTGTAACAGATATTTACATGTGAAACCAAAATAAATAAGAATCAAACTCTAAATAGGAAGCAGAAATACTACCCTATCAAAATTCAAGGCACTCTTAATACCAGTTTAAAAATGATTTCTTAGGGCTGGGGGTTTAGCACAGTGGTGTAAGGGCCTGCTTGGCAAACACGAGGTCGTGAGTTCAGTCCCTGATACAAAAAAAAAAAGACATTTTAAACAGTCTAGCCATATTTTGGGGGCCATCTATACACAAAGCCCCAATAACCTGTTTCTCCTTAGAAATAGAAAGTCAAAAACAGCAAGACAAATCAGGAAATCAAAAACCATCCACAGAAGAGTAAAGGATAAGTGGGTATCCCCAAAACAAATAATTAAGACAAACACTATAAATAGTTTTTACTCTCCTGAGCTGAAGGAAATTAGCAGAGAAATTTAAGGTTAGTTTTAAATGTTCATTTTAAAGAAATGGTAAGATTTGCCTGAGGAAAGCTCAAGTGCCCTGCCTTGCCTTTCCACTCCTCTCCCCCTTCCTTTTCTTTTCCTTTTTCTTTTTTTTAATGCAAAAGAAAGGTGAGAACAGAGCTGTGCACTTGAGATATCACAGCAGTCAAAATTTCACATAATTTTTCATTATGTTTTAAAATTTCTGCCACAGGTTAGTTACAATCAATAGCAAGTCAGGATGCAGCGGCATTAAAGACAAAACTGATTTGGAAATTAGTGGTGATAGTTGTACAATGTTGCGGATGTAATTAATTTTGCAGAATTGTACACTTAAATAGTTCAAATGGCAAATTTTATATTTATTTTACAATAGTTTTAAAATTTAATAATGACAGCACGTATACAAAAATTTAATAATGTAATATACTAAAAAACATTGTGTGGGGAATCATCCAGACGACTCTCCTTGAAAGAAGAGCAACTATCTCCATTTTGGATAAACTTGGCCCTATCTCCATGTACTGATATGTACAGAACTGGCTAGGCTATTTCTTTGTCCTTTTAATTGGCTTTAGACAATGTAAACTGGACTAGCGGAGGTACTAATGTGTAGTCCTTGAAGCAAGGTGACACTGTTTCCCTGCCCAGTAACTCCCAGAACAACATGACTGAGCCAGGCAGGATAGAGAACTGTGTTCCACACTGTCAGCTGAGACTAAAGACAGAGCTGTGATTTCTCAGAGCAAAAAGGATTGTACATCAGAACTGAAGCACCAACCCCAAATTATTAATACTACCTCAGTTGTGTTATGCAGTTTACTCTCTCTTTGCATTTCTTGCCCTCTGTATATTGCAGAGGTAATCTCAGACCTCCTACCTAGCCCAGCTCATAGCAGTCACATATTCCTGACACTCTTAATCACTCATCCCCAAAACAGTCCTCTCATGAAGACTTAATAAAACCTGGGTTGGGCTCTGGTTGTGGCTACCATCATGGCTGGACTTAGAATCCCCTTTACTCCCTATAACTATATATACGTCTTGGTGTATTTATTCTTGCCTTGGGTAACACTGGGAGTGGTAGATTGATATTAACTCACTAGAATTCCAGTAACTTCTTCGTAGGATTACAAGTACAAAACTTCTTGGACCTCGTCAAAGAAAGGAAAGGGATCTCTATAACATTGTACCCTAAAATAAATTTTATGACACACAAATTATATCTCAGTAAAGTTGTTTTTAAGCAAAGCTGAGCAGAGTCAGCTGATATAAACCAGGCAGTGTCAGCAGGACCTGGAAAATGGTAGCTGGATGAAGAAGCAAGAAACTTCCTAAAACAGGCACAGAAGTTCCCCATGCGTGATCCGAAGTTTGCTCTTAGAGACAGACAGGGAAAGCAAGTGACCCTTACTAAAACAGACAATGACAGATGGTGATTGTGTGTACATGACCCTCTAGTCACCTGCACAAATGTGAGATGCTTCTAACCTCAGACCTTCCATCTGTTATACTAGGAAGATGATGCTGGAAAGGAGTTTGCCAGCACTCAATGGGAAACAGAGGTAGGATAACAAAAACTCTGTGGACTGGAGCTTCGTCTCTCTCTCTCTCTCTCTCTCTCTCTCTATCTGACTTTTTGAGACACAGTCTTGTTATGTAGTTCAGGCTGGTTTTGAATTCACTATGGAGCCCAGGCTATGCTCTATCCTCCTGCCTTAGCCTCCCTAGTGCTAGAATTACAGGTGTGTGCTGTGTGCCTGGCCCTGGAGCATCTTATTAAGACACACTCCTGAGATCTTGGCAGGGTTAGATGCAGAGACTATAGCTTAGTATCTTATACATCCCAAATTCCCATATTTCAGATGGCTTCTAAGACCCAGGTTAACCCCTGTGTCATTAAGATGGTAGAATCCAGCAGAGTGTCCTCTTTGCTTACAAAAACAAACTCTCAGTACATGAGACAAGAGAAGGATTTCATCTACTTTCATGGATTGGGAGACTCATAGCAAAGTTTTGTCTAAATACACACTGGTCTAGTGGGAACCACAAGCCCATTGGTCTGCAGGGCCAGCATGACCAACAAGCTTATAAAGACTTACCCTTGAGATGTTTCTGTAAGATTTTGCTTCTTATGATACACAACACAGAAAGACAGGACAAAGGAAACCAAAGACTATCTCTGACAGGAAAAGTATCAAATAGAAATCCAGAGTACTTGCAAAACACTCAAAGTTGCTTTTATACAAAGAGCTAGCTCACAAAATATTTTCTCCTGTCAATCTAAATTTTCAGAGAGGGAAAGAGACAAAGAGTCTTACTATTATCTCCCTGACAGATCCCCACATTGAAGAAGCTGACTGGCAAAGAATCTGATTGTTAGCTGTCTTTTGTCAGAGTCCAAGGTCCTGGCTCCAGCCGGCCTGAGCAAGCCTCATGCCAGCCAGTAGGGAGAGCTGCCCTGGGGTGAGAGTTGGCAGGGGAGAGAAGTCCCTGCCACCCCTTAATTCTTATGTGGGTTTTTGGCTGGATCTAGCAACCCAATGAGTACAAGAGCTGATCAACAAGAGAAAAGCATAGAAGTTTTATTTACATATTTATAGGAATTTTCAAAGCAGTAGTCTAAAGAAATGACCAAAGCAAGATGCTTTTACACTTTTGAGGAGTGAGAGGAAAAATGGACTTCTGGACTAGGTTAGAAAATTTGAGGGTTGTTACTAAGAGATATATAGAGGAAGAATGTAGAAGCTAGTGGAAGATAAGGGTTACTTTGGAGTTTATTTAGGTTCATTGCAGTAGTTACTGGGCTCTGGCGAACAAGGCTATTTTCTGGCCTTGGTGTATGAAAGATGTACCCAAAGAATCTTTATGACTTTCTGATGTAGAAACAGATAAGTCATGCCTCACTTTTTGTTTCAGCCTTCCAGACAGCAGGGAGTATAGGCATATGCCACCAGCAAATGCACTTTCTGAAGTTAAGAGTTTCTTGATTGATTCCAGCTTGAAACAACCAATGTATCAATTCAGCCCATTTTGGGATGGTGTGTTGCTAACTCCCTTACTGTTGAGGTTGTTGAATTAATGTACTATCAACTAGTTAATGGTTTTTTTTTTAGAAAATCAACTATTGATTTAACAGGCATGTTAGTGAAAATTTCAATATTTTTCTTCTTAGTACTGTTTCTTATTTTCTGCAATTGTATACCTTGAACTTTTTTTTCTTCTTCAGTTTTCTGGAAACCAGTTGGGTTTGATTTACTCTTAAATCTTAGGTATTTGGGAATTTATTTTACTTAATGACTAATTAAACAATATCCTATAAATGATGATTTTTCTTTTCTTATTTTCAGAGTTAAGATTTCTTTATATTCTGAATTTCCTAAGTTCAGTTTGACAATATTTCAGATAACTTTAAGACATTCCCTTGAAGTAGAACAATTTTGAATTGTCTCTTGGCCTTATATTTAGTAAGTTGTAATTTAGGACACAGTTCTGAGGCCACTTTATCTAGAATTTCCATCATTTGCCTTAAGAGTTAAAATGTTAGCTGTAGGGTTGGAGCGGGTCAAGGAAGTGAAAGGTATCCCTACCTTATCTCCTTTCCCTGCTAAAAGTTTCTAAGATCGGTGCTCCTGCTCAACCACTTTCATTCCTGCTATCTATACTGTCTTGTTGGAGACCACTACAAAGCCGCTCTGAGCAGGATTTAAATTTAACTAATTGGCTTTCTATGTTTATCTGTAAGTCTGTCCTAGGCCTCAGCCCCTTGCCCGGCGATGGGAGCTGATTCATAGTAAGTGAACCTCTATGAATCACATGTCCTGGCTGAGGCCTGTAGTGGCCTGTGAGGCTGGAGATACCTCAAAGGGCAAGATAAGGCAATAGCTGAAGACACCTTGGTTCCAACCCCAATTAACAAGATAGAGGCTGCAGCTGCAGAAATCACTCATGCAGTATCAATTCTACCATAAATGTCAATTGGAGATAGGACAGTTCTTCTAAATTGGCATAATTTACTACTCGGAGAAGTCTTTGAAGTGACTCCCAAGGTTCTGCTCCTTACCTGCGCTTTCCTCAGTTTCCCCACCTTTTGTCCTAATAAAAGTGGGCTAATCCAGAAAAGCCTTTGTCTTAGCCCTCAGAGTCTCAATCTTAACTAAAGGGTTTTGACCCTCCTGGAGCCCTAAAAAAATCATACAACTATCTCTTTATTTAACCTCTGTGTACACTTGTTTGGGAGATTGGAGATCTAGGTCAGGACCTGATACTGTCTCTAAATGGTCTTTGTCTCTGCTCAGTCATTCATTCTACAGTATTTTTGTATAGGGTTTACCATGGACAGACACAAAGGGTCTGCCATAACTCAAACAAAGGATGCTGGGGTCTGGTATTCAAGCTAATATTTCCTGGTTGTCCATGCTGCTACTCTGCTTAATTGATGGAAGTCACAAGCTCTCCCAAAGCAATGCCGTTCTGTGCTACATTATTGCCTGCAAGCACAACCTGTGTGAGTAGACCAGGTTTTGGGGTATGGGGATAGACAGTAGTCAGCCCTCTGGTCTAGGAGGGGTATGATGCTGAGGGTGAATCTTTGTTTTGTGGGCTTCAGGTGGGGAGACAAAAGAGGAAAAGATTTCTGTAGACACTTTGGAAAACCACGTCATGGACACCCACATGCAGCTTGTCACAGTCTGCTACAACCCCAATTTTGTGAGTCCCCCTCAATGGGTCTGGGCCAGACAGGGTTTGGAGCAGGAGTTAAACTCTTATGTTCATATCTACATTTATCTTGTTTTGAATTTGAACTCCTTAACAGTACTGACTCTCCAAAGAATTACTTGTCTAAGCAACAGATTGACTCTCTTAACTCCAAAATTGTGTCAAATAAATAAACGTTATGTGAATCAATTGGCACCAAACATTGGTGACAACTCGAGACAGTTCAGGGAGGAAACTCAGTTCTTAGACCTTAGAGTTTGTTCAGCTCTTTATCTCCTCTATGGGCCATATCTCCTAGCTGTTCACATTATCTGTCTGCTCCTGGAATGTGGAGACACAAACCAAAAAAGTACAAGATAGGGGAATGTAATGTACCCTGGTTTTCAGGTGTCTGCCACAGTTTCCCCAGTGTGGGGTCCTTGACACCAGCAAGTTGGAAACTTTTCCTAATAGGCAGATCAGTTCAGGGTCAATTAGAAGGCCTCTATCCTTTTCTCTCTTTCCTTTCAACACTGAATATGCCCTCAAGCTTATGCATGCTACTCAAGTATCCATTGATACTTCTGCCACCCCACTAGTTAGGCTTTTGTGTTCTCCTGGATCTTTTCTTACTTTGCTTCTTTGATGTCACCAAACATCTGCGTCCAAGTCTGCCAGGTGCTCAGGCACTCCTGGGTCTGACTCATAGCATATGATCTGCACATCAACAGTGACGGATTCAGGGGCAGAGCTGTTTTTCTGTCTGACTTCCCATTGATACAGGGGAATGAAACTCTCAATCTACTAGATGTCTGGTATGATTTCGTGTTCTCTGAAATCGAAGAATGAATTTTAGAAACAGCGGAGGTTAAGAGCAGAATATTTATTGAGAGAAAGAAAGCTTCTGTCTGAGAGAGAGACAGAATGGGTCCCTAGTGGGTTGCCAAGGACCTTGTCCTTTCTGGGGATTTTTATAGAGCAAAACCACAAGGTGAGGCAGGTCCAAGGTAGGGAAAATGGGAATCCACGAGGTGGGCGTGAGTAGGACAGAACTATGGTCAGCCAATAAGATTACCGAGTGTAATTGCCCAGGAAATTGATTAAATAAGGATCAAATAGGGAAGCGAGTCAGGAGCAAGGGAGCATGAATACAAAACAAGGCCTTTGCCTGTAGGGGTTGGGTTGGTTAGTGGCTTCACTTTTGGCTTTCTCAAAATGATACCTATTTAGAATATCAATTCCTGATGTTTATCCTTAGGGTGTGGGTACATTTGTTTTATCTTTTGTTGTGAGGTCTGGCCCACAGTGGGAAGTATCTGTCTCCTCCATCTTTGTAAGGTATTTGGTCTCCTGCACTGGCGCCTTTGAGGGCCTAGCCCTGTCTGACTGCCTATAATGTTCTAAGCTGCTTACAACTCCATCACCTCTGACCAGTGGGAGATTGCTACCAGTTAGGAATCCAATACACGTTGAAACATTAGATGGATGTCCATAACCTCACTTGGGTCCAGTTGCCAAAAGATGGCTGCATACCCCTGGCTAAGCAGGATCATACACAAGCTATACAAGATAGCTTGATCCCTTCTGCCAGGTCACTCATGTCTGAGGATAGTGACAGCTGATTTCTGCCCCAGGAGAAATGAAGCCAGAGTACTTGGGGAGACTTTTCGGCAAGATGAAACTCTTCTCACAGTTCCTGAGGGAAGTGGCCATGGTTTGCAGAGGAAAAGGGATGGGGAAGAGAAGTTGTCATTCTTCCTCATTTATGAGCTTCCAGTCCACTCACTGTTGGCCTTTTGCAGATTACCTTTGTGGATTTCCTTGCTTATGATGTTCTTGACCAGAACCATATATTTTGAACCTAACTAAGCACCTAGATGCATTCCCAATCCTAAAGGACTTCACTCACTTCTGAGGTGATATTCCTTAACCTTTTTCCTCTTGGATGTCCTTGTTTTCTTCTCCATTTCCATGCTGATTTCCTAGCGCTTGACTTGAACTGAAGAGTAACTAATATGTATTGATTACTGGCTATGTATGCCAGAACCCGTGCTCAGTATTTTATACCCATTGTGTCAAATGTGTCATTGCAGGCCCCACTGCACAGATTAGGGAACTGAGAACATAAAGAGTAAGTCATTTGCTCAAGGTCTCAGCACAAATGCAAGCTGCACGAGTTCCCTGTGGGCCTCAGGCTTCTAAGGGCAACAGGCAGTGACTCTCCTTGTTTTGTGCCCAAAGGAAAAGCTCAAGGCTCTTGTGTAGCCTGGGTTTCCATTCTAGTACCCTGTAGCCCAGGGGCAGAGTATGTGTACAGCTGGCAGTGGGAAGACTGGAACAAGGCTGGATGATGTGAAGTATCAACAGGCAGACAATGAAGTTGGGTACAGTGTCAAATATCTGTAATCCCAGCACTTGAGAGGCTGAGGCAGACAGGACGATCATCACAAGTTTGAGGCCAGCCTGAATTGCATAGTGAGACCTTGTCTCAAAAAAAAAGAAAATGGGGCTGGGGATTTAGCTCAGTGGTATAAGCGCCTGCCTTGCAAGTGCATGGTTGTGAGTTCGATCCCCGGTACCAAAAAAAAAAAAAAAAAAAAAAAAGGGCAAAGACAACATGATACTGCAGAGTGCTTTCGTTAATCAGATTT